>VUQI01060298.1:0-11869 GCA_015106735.1 Paratilapia polleni | reverse complement strand
TTTTGGTTCAAATCTTTGTCAATATGTACAGAGGAGGTCAGGAGAGAGGTACAACAGTGAGTGTCTCCAGCCATCTATAAAACACAGTGGAGGCTCTGTCATGGTTTGGGGCTGCATTTCAGCCAGTGGTGTTGGAGATCTTGTCAAAACTGATGGAATTATGAACACAGAAATGTACGGTCAGATTTTGATCCACCGTCTGGAAAGCATCTGATTGGCAACAGGTTCATTTTTCAGCATGACAATGATCCCAAACACAGTGGATAGAAAAACACACAGTGGAACACTATCAGTCATGGACAGGCCTCTCCAGAGCCCGAGCCTCAACATTACTGAAGCAGTGTGGGATCATCTTGACAGAACAACAGAACAAAAGGCAGCCAACATTCAAAGAAGAGCTTTGAATGTCCTTCAAGAAGCCTGGAGAACTATTCCTGAAGACTACTTAAAGAAATTACAAGAAAACTTGCCTAAGAGAGTTCAGGCTGTGTTGAAGAATAAAGGAGGTCATACCAAATATTGACTTTCAAGCTCATTAAATTGTGCAAACTCTGTTTTTGCCTTAGTATATACTATATTTCCATTAATATTTGCACATTTAAATAAATTACTATACCTATTTTTCATTTTCCTAGTAAATGAGGACTGGCTTGAGACTTTTGCACAGTGCTGTATTTAATACATTTCAATAAAAATACTCTGTGTACTGGCCAAGAGGTTGGTAGCCCTTTGAAACCTGATAAAACTGCAAAAAGACTCATCGTATAAGTTAATTTCAGTCTTTCTACTCAAATGAATTAATTCTTGATGGATAAACTTAAATCCCTCATAGAATAGTATTGAAGACAACAGGACATTTCTTACGGTGTGCAGCTCAGGACAAATTACCAAGCATGTTTTTAATAGGCTATTTTACAGGAAAAATAAAGAGGAGGAGAGAAATCTTATGTGGAAATAGGAGCTACATTGACAATACATTTAGCACAAAATACGAGACACCTTATTGGAAAATATACACTTCATCTCACTCCACGTGCAAAGCTGTAAACTAAACCAATTACCTGTTTGACTGCACTTATCTAGTACACTTGAAATCACTGATTGAGGAGTAGAAATAATATGGGCACAGTTATTTTCCCTACTAAAACACCGCACACTTGGAACTGGCTCTGCAAAAACTATAAGAAGAAACCCCTGCTACCGTCAGTAGATGGCGGTGTGCACCTTTTACAATGGTTTGCCCTACGCTAACAAACCCAAAAGAAGAAGACCATCGGCGACTTTTTTTAAGACGGGGACATTTGTGGATGAAATAGGAATGTTTTTATGTTTAGACTAGTTAAGAAGTCGCTTTATTTGTAACTGGTATTTAAAAAAAAATACAATAATAATATTACATGTTTGCTAAAATCGGTTAAGGTATCCGAAAAGTCGTCAAGTTTAGCGAGAAAGTCGCTAATTTGGCAGCACAGCTACTGTAGTGAAAGCCACAGCCTGACAGAGAGAAGATGCCAGCAGCAGAGGAGTCATGTGGTGGGTTCGCGTTACTTGAATTCAGTAAACTGTAGTTTAAATGGAGAGTAAGAAGAATAGAACAGGCTTTTACCCAGGCAGTGTTTGGTAATTTAGCTACTCGTTAGCATTGGCTTAACACAGGGTCTAACCATGGAGACTTCCCTGTCGCTCTGTTCCCACTTACATTTACCTGTCAAAACCATGTATTTAAACTAACCCGACCCCAGTCTCGCCTGAAAGCCCATAACGCCCTCTGATGTAGGCTACGTTAGCCTTCATACGGATCACAGATGTATGTATCTCTGTAATACAGCCAAAAGAGCGTCTTTTAAAGTCAGACGGGCTTTTTAAAAACTTATTTTCGGTATCCCCCCACTAAATGATGAAATTATTCCGTCTGCTGCAAAATAAACGCGTCCTTTCCCTTTGTATTAATACGTATTTGTTATCTGACAAGTGTTTACTGATAGTTCTTAAGGTAAAGGCACTTATAACTTTAGACTGTATATATAAACTAATATTTGTCATTGTGTTATAATAATTTATATCACCATGCTACAGTTGTTATTCACTGCTCTTGGGGAAAAAAAAAAAAACAGCAATGAGAAGCCATAATTACGATGATCAGCCTCCCATGATGCCTGTCTGCGTCCAAAGAAATAGAGAAAACATTGTGATAAATGGTTTGTTTCACTTCTGTATTTCAGGCGTCAACAAAGTTGTGGACAACACATGTAGGCTTTCTTCAGATCTGTTAGCTGAAGTGGTGAGTATATCCATCTTTGGTTGTGTAATGCACTGTACAGGAGAAAAAAGTTACAGCTAAGCATACAGAATAGACTTTAATAATATTACTACTGGAGCACCATGTGCAGGTGCTTTGTATAAACTAAAATAAGGGATTGTTGACTTTTGGCTTTATGTGGGATATGAATCCCACTTTCTCAGGTCAAAGTCCTTTTCTTAACCCTTTATGCCACAGGCTGCAAATGGACTTTTTCATTTTCACGGGCTATTTGTTTAAAGCCTGAAAACAGAGCTTGGAGGACATGCAGGAGTCAAGTTCCCCCAGACCACTTGAATGTAAATACTCTGAAAGATTATTCAGATTTTTTTTTTTCTTCATCCAATGATACCAAAAACATGTTGCCCAACCCTGGGTTAAGTGAGTGATACAGAAGTGCTTTGTTTGAACTGTTTGTGGGCTATTTCATTTGTTTCATTGCCACAGGCTCAGATTGAGTTTCTGAAACTGCAATAACAAACAATTACGCAACTTTATGATCTGCTACACGAGGGGGATGTTGTCGACCAAAATAGCACTCATTTCAGGGCTATTAGCAGCCACTGTGCACAAGTCACATAGGATGTGGTGTAGCTGTAGAGGTTGTGCTGTGGTTCTGATAGCTAATCTTATAATCTCCACAGTGTCAGCACATTCTGACTTATCTTCAAGGGCAGAGGAGAGGAGTAGATTCAGCTGAAATTTCTGACGTGAGTCACCATTTCTTTAGAATATTTTTGACTTATAGTAACCTATCTTCCCAAATTCCGCTTTCAAGACAGTTTTTGGTTTTTTTTTCCTTCTTGTGGGCAGAGATTTCAGAGAGCTGGAGTGAAACTTGATCATGAAGCTCTACAGGACCTTATCAGATTTCTCTTGCTAACATTCCGGTATTTTTCCCACTTTTTTAAATATCCAAATGCAGTTTGTGAATTTGATAGCTGTTTCTTCCATGCTGCACACATTTATTTCTTATTTAGCCCATCAAACAGCCAAATCATACATAAAGAATCATGCTGTTCTACTGTTAGGTGTGATACTAGTGGTTTCTATTGCCAGGTCAGCTGGGAAGAATAACATCTCTGGGGATGAGCTTGTGTCAAAGCTGGAAAAAGGCACTAACAAGTGGTCCAAAGCTTCCCTTCAGGTGTTGCACAGGTTGTGGAGTGAACATGGTGCGTTAGTCCACGCTCAGCAGGAGGCCCAGGACATGCTCAGCATTGGTCAGGTATGTAAAAGTTTAATGCAGTAATGCAGTCTCACTTGTTTTAAAATATATTCTGAGCACCTGAAGATAGAATTTGTCTCCCCCCCCCCCTTTCTCTGTCAAAGCTTATGAAACATGTTTGCTTTGCTCTAGCTGGTGGACATGCAGTGGAAGCTGGGCATGGCAGTGAGCTCAGACACCTGTCGATCTCTCAACTCTCCGTATGTGTGTCTGCTGCTGAAGATTGTTGAGCCTTCTGGACAAATCTGTCAGAGGACTTTTGAGATGACCATCCCACAGTTCCAGGTTTGCTTTTTTTCATGTGAATGTAGTGTTGTTGGTGTTATTTATTTATGACTTCATTTTTTTTCTCTCCTCTTTCAGAACTTTCACAAACAGTTCAAAGATATGGCAGCTGTTATGGAGACTGTATGATTGTTGGTACACCTAAGTGCTTGTCACAGTTACACCCAGTTTATATGTAACCAACGGAAGGAAAGTTTGACATAAGTGTTTCTTCGCTGGCTATCTCAAAATGTGGATGTTAATTACCTGAAATGTCAACTCTCAGCTTTGTACATTTTTTCACCAATTACATAACCTCCTCGATGATAATAATTTTTGGATGTTTAGCCTTGCGTTAGCCTAGGGTTGTGCATTGTATATTTAAACAGGTAAACCGGTGAAATCCTGACTTAATATATTTGTTGCCAATTGTTTGTTATGTGGTTGAAATGAATCGGTTTGTAATAAATTTCAATTTGCCTGTGTGTTTGCGCTTTTACACCGTACAGAAAAAAAAATACTACATTTCCTCACTGAGCTCATCTGTTGCCAACGGTAAGAGGTTGTACTAGCCCATTATACAGCATCCTACATACTAGTATATTCAGATACTATTTTAGATTTAATATCTCTAATGTGCTATGGTTTTTTTTGATTGTTTGTAAAGCATGTGAACTAAAATCGTCCAACTTTTTAGTTATTGTGGTTGTCTTAGAAGTCTATTTTTATCAGATAACTTAAGTAATTTTACTCAAATGCTATACATGGTGTAGCTAAGTAACATTTACATTTTATACCACTTTTTTGCTTTCACTCTACAGTGCCGAAGAAAATAATGTACTTTTATGCAACTAAGGCTTTCAAAAAAATACAATCAGTGGTTAATTTTCTTTCTAATATTTTACTTATTTTTTTTAAAGCCCACAAAGTCCAACACATTGATAAAAACTAAAATCAGTGGTTCTTAATCTTTTTGGTGCATGAGCATTTGTAAGAAAACTATACATTAGTAGCTGCTTTTTATGTTTCAGGTGTAGTTCTACCACCACCACCAACAACAAAACTGTTCAAATTATTTCATTCATTTAAATAACACTTCAAATGCCACAAAGGTCAAATTATGTAATACTTAGCAAAAGACCAAGATCAAAGAAAAGTTCTTAAAGGAATAAATACTGGCCACTTTATTAGGTACACCTTGCTAATACTGGGTTGGACCCCCTTTTGCCTTCAGAACTGCCTTAATTCTTTGTGGCATAGATTCAACAAGGTGCTGGAAACATTCCTCGGAGATTTTGGTCCATATTGACATGACAGCATCACACAGTTGCTACAGATTTGTCAGCTGCACATCCACACATGCACATGGACATGGTCAGCAACAATACTCAGGTAGGCTGTGGTGTTTAAACCATGCTCAGTTGGTACTAAGGGGCCCAAAGTGTGCCAAGAAAATATCCCCCACATTATTACACCACCAGCCTGAATCAGTCGTTTATGCCAAATTCTGACCCTACCATCCAAATGTTGCAGCAGAAATCGAGAATCATCAGACCAGGCAACATTTTTCCAATCTTCTATTGTCCGATTTTGGTGAGCCTGTGTGAACTGTAGCCTCAGTTTCCTGTTCTTAGCTGACAGGAGTGGCACCCAGTCTGGTCTTCTGCTGCTATAGCCCATCTGCTTCAAGGTTCGATGTGCATTCAGAGATGCTCTTCTGCATACCTTAGTTGTAACGAGTGGTTATTTGAGTTACTGTTGTCCTATCAGCTCGAAGCAGTCTGGTCATTCTCCTCTGACCTCTGGCATCAACAAGGCATTTTCACCCAGAGAACTACCACACACTGGATATTTTCTCTTCTTCAGACCATTCTCTGTAAACCCTAGAGATGATTGTGTTAGAAAATCCCAGTAGATCAGCACTTTCTGAAATACTCAGACCAGCTTGCTTGGCACCAACAACCATACCATGTTCAAAGTCAGTTAAATCCACTTTCTTCTGCATTCTGATGCTCAGTTTGGACTTCAGCAGGTAATCTTGACCATGTCTACATGCCTAAATGCACTGAGTTGCTGCCACGTTATTTGGCCTATTAGATATTTGTGTTAACAAGCAGTTGAACCTACCTAACAAAGTGGCTGGTGAATGTAAATTTGCACAGCAGCTTTGTCTTCCATCCCCCTTAATCATCTCATGACCCCAGAGATTCTTCTGGTGACCCTTTGGACGGAGCTTAACCCCTATTTTGAGAACCACCAGACTAACATATCTAACAGCTACCAGGCCTGGACCAGCTACTTATACACTGAAGTGTCAGCATGTACAACGTAATGTCTTCTGATGACTTTTGTGCAGAATGAGTACTTTTATTCTTGACACATTTTTAAAAATGTCTTTGCTTGTCTATTTGTATACTTCACTCATACATGATTTTGTGCACAGTTAAGCATTTTAGACCATTATTTCAGTCAATATGACCACTTCCACCGCTGCAGTGATGCAATAAGTAATAATTAGGTTTAAGAATTAACACAATTATTTGAATGGATACTTCAACCTTATAACTGAGCAATTATACACTTATTATTAGTTGACTTAATGAAATCCTATAAATTGGTGTAAGTACTCATAGAAAAAAGTAAGATTTACATTTGGGTAGTTTTATGGTAATGTAGTAGTTTCAAATTGAATGTTTGTTGATCCCCAGGCATTCAGGTGGAGAATCTGATGGGCCTTCACAGCTTGAGGGATGCTTTAAATGATTATGCATTCCTTAGACATATATTTCAACAGTTTTTCTTTTCCCTATGGTGCATTGCAGTCTGTGGATTCGACTCCAACTAAAGTACAACCTACGCTATTCACTGGGGGTCTGGGACCAACTGTGTATCTGTTAAAGTGGCTGTTCTGTAATGTAAAAGTCACCTACAGTTAAAGTAAGTACAAAGCATTAGCGCGGGGCTTGTTTGGTTGTACAGCTACTGGCTACTGCCCCAGTGCTGAGGATATATATGGGTGAGGTACTATTTTTGGGATAGGCGGAGTGCGTGGGTATTATAGCATTTAGTTGATGGGAACTCTTCATGTGCATAAAGCACCAGGTGTGATTATGAATCTCCAGTACTATGACTGAGATCAGGCTACTTGTGAACAGTACGGACTCTCTTAGCAAACTATCGCACATGTGATTCTAAAATAATATTTTGCAAAGGCTTGTTTTTAAGACCCCTGGTTCTACCTGATGGAGGCGACTGGCAGGTAGGATTACAACCAACCAAGTTGGGACCAAGGGCACTTGTGCAGTGGGGGCTGAAAACACATTTCACGCTGCCGTGAGGAAAATTTCCAGGTAAAACTTAATGTACTCTGGAGAAAGGCGGAGCCTCGTCCTGTCACGTTTCACACAGCGGCTCCGCTCTGCCCACTCCTCCAGCACATGGGATAGATGGGCGGTTCGTCACAGCGCGCAGCCGCTCCGCCTCCAAGGCGTTGTGGAAGAAAGGATCACTGACGGGAGACTGCACTACAAGACGATAAACAAGCATCAGCGAATGTATTTTATTGTTCAGCTGCAGAGAAAATTACAACCGCGGCAGCTAAGCGTGTGTGTTCCAGGATTTGAGGACCTGGACGGTATAAACGCGCCGCCCTGCGTGCGCATTCAGAAGGAACGTCCAACGCGTCAAAGAAATCAGATTTCTCTGGGTGACTTGTGTTTACATAGAAGCCAACCAAAGCCACGTTTTAACAAGCAATCTTGTTTGGGACAGCATAGTACCGGAGTGTTTAGCGCTTGATTCTCTGCTTAAGCAAACAGTAGAGCGGTGTAGGGAGTTAAGCTACGAATACATAGCACTCTAAGTACATTTTCTTAAAATCCTTGAAGGAAAGCTGCACATCATGGAGAGTTGCAGCTGATCGAAAGGGTGAGCACATGTTAGAGGTTTGTGTAAGCGCTGTATAAAGTTTCAGTATGGATGTGAACATGGAAACTGTTGCAAACTAACCACAACTGCGCCTGGCCTTGGTGGCAGGGAAGGTTACATTGGTAGTGTTTTTGAAAGTAGTATTTAGCCTCTGTTGCTGTCAGCGAGTTTCGGGCGAGAAGTCTGTTGGGTCGACATGGAGAGTCATGATGAGAAGGAGAAGTCAAGAGAAGACAAGAGGTTCCCCCTCACTTACATCGGCTGGTCCTCGCTGGACAGGCGGACCACGATGCCCATGCTTCCGTGGCTGGTGGCTGAAATCCGCAGGAGGAGCGAGAAAGGCGACTGCGGCCCTGTGATGCAGCCCAGAGAAGTTCACCTGGTCCTCTGCCCCCCCTTTATCCGATGTGTCCCCTCCACCAGCAACAACTCCTCAGTTTTCATATTCGAGCACAAAGCACAGCTCATCTCTCGCTTCATTCACAACAGCAATGACCTCACCTATTTTGCCTATCTCCTGCGGGGCCAGCCCGACAACCCCGAGTCCGAGATGTCCTGTCACGTCTTTAAGGCCTGCGACCCCAACCAGGTAGGCCTGCCCTTCTGCACAACACAGTTTTCATACTAGGAACAAGAATGACACCAAAGACCAAACCCAGGCCAAAAAAGTAATTTGGGGATCCAGTAGTGGAAACACTAACCAAAAAAAAAAAAATCAAGTTTGCAGTAACCTTGCACTGCTGAAAGTTTAGCTTAAACAATAACAGACTCTCACTGTAATGTTTCCACAATATTCCAAGGGGATTAAAAATGAAAAGTTCTCAGTATATTTGACTACATTAAATATGATGTCAGGATGAGGCACACCTGCTTCATTTTTTTAAAATTATTTTTTAGAATGGACTGATTCTAGCTTTAGATGTAAACTCATAACAAAGGGATGTCTGGCAAAGCCTGAACTGAAGTGTCCGCAAGGTGGGAGCTATATAATTTAATCTCAAGCACACACACAATATTTGATCAGTCTGTGGTCTAAACATGTTTGTTTTGGTATTAAGTATTTAGGCCACTGGATGGCAGGGACGATAAACCAAGTACTGTGGATTTTTTTTGGGCAAAATTAATCCATCTCCGTGCTTTTCCCTAATCTCCAGTACGGTGGCCCTGAAGCTCAGTGCACGACAGCTTAAGAAAACACGTGTGATTTCACCGATTTGACACCACAAAGAAAAACAATTACAGAAAGCTCCCTTTATACAGTAGCACTTTCTGTATTTGTACCACATTTCAGTATTAGTTTGTGTTTTATCCCTTTGCAGCATAGTGTGTCAAACTGGAGAAGATGTGACTGTGTTTTCTGAAGATGCAGTGCTCTGAGCTCTCAGGGCCACTGTAGATCAGACATATGTCTGGTGTCTGTGGTGTGACAACAACTGAATATAATATTGAGTCAGTACATTCACTTGCTGATCAGCATGCCACTCTTGAGTAATAAACTGAAATGTGGTAAACAGCCAAAAATCAGGAGCGTGGGTGATTGAATATCAATCCACAGTAATGCTTTCATCTCTTTTCTGAAAGGCAGTTTAGGTCATATTTGTAGTTGAAGGCGCTGTACTCAAGAGCTAAAGATTTATCTTTTCTTTTAGTTTGTGGAAGGAAATTAGAATATGTTTCTAAAACATGGTTTTTGTCTTCATATATAACTGTGATTTGGTCTTGGTGCCACCTTGATTCCTTATTGCCGGCAACACATTCTGAAGTCTAGCATCCAACTCATGTTAATCCTGTTTTCCCACTGACTCAGGAAATCTGCTCCAGTAGTGTTCACAAATCTAGTAATGCTCACGTTTTGCATTGATCTCAAGTGCGTCTGTGCTGTATCATGTTTCCTGTGGTATGTGCAGGGGCTGAGCACAATGTTTATCTGTTAGTGAAAGCTGAGAGTAGAAGAGGCAACATGTTTGAAGGCACATTTTCGAGGTCTCTGGCCTCTCTGCTAATGTCCAAATGGGTGTGCAGCAGTGAGAAAAGCATCTTGGACATGCCTCATTCATCATTATTACGCAACAAGAACTGGTTTGGCAGCCAGCAAGCATGCAACGTGTGCAAGGTGGACCATGTGGAATACATGGCTCATTTTACCAGTACTCTGTTGTCATGTCCAACACCCTGTTGCAGCAACTGCTAATAATTTATTTTCCATATATAAACAGCATTTATTACAAGCATTCTTACTATCACATTGTGCATTTTCTCTTTTATCCAACTGAGTTTGAAGATATGATAAAATATTGCTTTATTTTTGGGTGTCAGGAATGCTTTCACATCTATTCTTAGCTGTAGACGTGACAAGCCTACATTGTGTAAAGCCAGAGGAAGGGGCCTTTGCATCTGTTAAAATGATGGGAAAGGTTACAATGAAAAGACACTCTTGATGTCTTGAAGAGCAGATTGCTCAAGTACAATTTATTAGATTTTATTGCATGAAAAAAAAAAAAAAAACAGAAAAGGAACAGCCCAGAATACACAGTCTGCACATAAACGTGGCATCTCTTATGAGTGTGTTTGAATGTTGGTGTGCTAAAAATCAAGGTTTGACCACCTGGATTTGAAATGCAACCTTAGTCCTCGTGCAGTTAATGTAAACATTGTAGCTGTTTAAGGTTAACAGGCCACGGATAATATTTTGCTAAAACACCAAATGCAGAGTTGGACATGAGTTAAACATTTGTTGTTTTTTTTTTTTTTTCTCAGTTCAAGTGTAACCTTTTTACCTGGCCCGTGTTGCCAGTGAGACTACTAGGTACAAATTCTACATAGACTCTAGTCAACACCATTGTGCTATTATCAAGTCAGCAACACTCAGTCAGAGTCTGCACAGCATAAACCACAGGCCTCTCTATTATTTTTTTTTAACCTCTGCTCTGACTTGGAACAGGACCACTTTGGAATCTCTCAATGGGTAACCCTCTGCTGTCTCTGCTGTGGGTGATGTTCATTATTCAGTCACAGTGGCACACACTCTTTTACTAAGTTAGGAAAGGAGTGATAGACCTTTCTCACATTTGGATTCAGAGGGTAATGGTAGGAATGGAAAGCCACTGTCTACCTTTCAGCTTTAAAAATTATAGGTTGTCTTTTCATCTGTCATTTCAACTGTCATAAAACACACAGCAACCAATGTGACTTCCCTTTTTTGTGCCATGGAGAGGTGTTTGAAAGCTTTTTCTTTATCACTTGTATTCGCCTGTTGGCCCAGTGACTGTTCATGTGACCACATTTCTCACACAGCAAGAACGACCACATATTTGTATCTGGTTACCATGAGACATTCAGTCCTTGCACCATTAGCAGTGAAAGGGAAATTTTCGGCAATCATTCATATGCTGTTAGATGTCAAATAAGCATAGCAAGTAGCTTTGAATACTTGAAATGATTCCCTGGATTAACTTTTTAAATTACTTATTACTGGCACAAGTATATTGGGTATTAGTTTTTCTAGTAAGTTGGTTTGACAGTCCAGTCACAGGATCAAATACAGTCATGTGAAAAAGAAAGTTTTCACAGTAGTGTAGTATTTGATTAATTGATCATCACCAAGTGTGACCACCTCTATCAAACCAGAGGTTTTGGCAGTTTGCTGCTCTGGAGTATTCAGTTGTGTGTTAACACAATGCCACAATCTTCCCAGGAGTGGACGTCCCAGCAAATTCACCCCAAGGTCAGACTGTGCAATGCTCAGAGAAATTGCAAAAAACCCAAGAGATACATCTCAGAGTCTACAGGCCTTGGTTAGCATGTTTAATGTTAAAGTTCATGACAGTACAATTAGAAAAAGACTGAACAAGTATGGCTTGTTTGGAAGGGTTGCCAGGAGAAAGCCTCTTCTCTCTAAAAAGAACATGGCAGCACGGCTTAGGTTTGCAAAGATGCATCTGAACAAACCACAAGACTTCTGGAACAATGTCCTTTGGACAGATGAGACCAAAGTGGAGACGTTTGGCCATAATGCACAGCGCCACATTTGGAGAAAACCAAACACAGCATATCAGCACAAACACCTCATACCAACTGTCAAGCATGGTGGTGGAGGGATGATGATTTGGGTTTGTTTTGCAGCCACAGGACCTGGGAGCCAGGCAGTCATT
>VUQI01060296.1:22107-39401 GCA_015106735.1 Paratilapia polleni | reverse complement strand
TTTTTTTTTTTTTTTAAATTCAGCTTCTCTTCCACTTCAAAGAAGTCTGTTAACAACTTGTTAAATGTGTATTCTGCTGAGACTTAACTATGTCTTTACTGCACAATCTCAGTGGTTGCAGAGAATCTTAAACACTGACACCTGATATACGCAACAGTGGGATTTGAAAAAAATGTGTTTCATAAATAAATTAATCAGAATGTGTATTTCTGTTAATAAAGAGTTATTTTTTTAAGCTTATCTAAATTTAAGTGCAGAATAAACTTAAGTGAACATTCTTGAACCATTTATTGTAATCTGGTTTGTTGCACTGTATCTGACAGTTGGTGCCTAAAATCTTGCATTGTTTACATTATAATAGTGTTTTATTAATATGATATTGTATACATATGGTATTTTTTTAAACCAATATTTAATTACATTTGTATCACCTTAATTGATGTTATGAATATCAAATTTATTGCATTTGATCTGTTAAAAGCACTTCCTGTATTATGATTGCTGATAGATGCTGATATCTGTGATACTGCTAATAATTACAAGTAGTTGTACGGAAAGTGATTCAGGAAGGTGGGATAACACAAGAGTCAGCAGTGTGACTGTACCCTACACTGCCAGGAGCAGATCACCGGGGAGGAGCTGTAAGTGTTGCCGGGTAACAGGTTGCTACCTCTGGGCAGATGCGTCTGTTGCTGCTTCAATAGAAAGCAGGTAAACTAAAATGAGAAATGAATTGATTAGATGCTGAAAATGGCTTGTACAATATTCAGAGGTGTGTGAAACCGTATGTTTTTAAGGCATGAGTGTGTAGTGATCATTTTAAGCTTGTAATAATGCCAGTTGACACAAGTAAACTTCCAGGGAGCAGTGACAGCTGGAGCCACTGCCAAGGTGAGAGGGAAAAGGGGAGGAGCACCATAAGTAGCTGCCACCAAGGACAGTGTAAAGTTAACCTGAACAGTGAAAGTGAAGGTCCGGGGAGAGTTTGTGTGACTGTGACTGCTGCCAAAAGTGAACGTTCTCCTAACATCAAGAAAACAAGAAAACGACCAAACACAAATGTCCTTTGTGTTTGGTCGTTTTCTTGTTTCTTGGATTACTGTTTGGATTAGGTCTAGTTTAAGTACTTTTTTCAGTATTAATTTCGATCTGAAACTGTGTTGTGAGAAACGTGATTATTGACACAGGCAATGACCAAAAGCATTCTATGAATTTATATACTTAGCACAAAAAGTAAGGAAATTTGTGTTTGGTCGATTATTTATTTGTTGTAACAATGATTCTTGGCAATAAATCTTATACCGCTGGAAAGCCTGTTTATTTCCCTTTAAATGGTGCCACATTTGTAAGGAAAATGCATTTGTGGGTTGAGCAGCAGAGTTGAGAATGTGGGTTTTGCCTATGAAGAACTTGCCAAATCTTCTCTGCCAATGCCAAACAGCTTACCTCCAGAATTTGGGAGTGAGAGCTTTGAGAGTTTACCTCAACCCCATTGAACACTTGTGGGATCAGTTTGGGCATGCCGCTCATCCCAGAGTGAACAGCACAACTACATTGGCTGACTTGCGACAAATGCTGGCTGAAGAATGGGATGCGTTCCCACAGCAGTGTGTGATCAAGCTGCTGACCAGCATGAGGAGGAGGTGCCAGGCTGTTGTGGCTGTGTTCTTCATGGGCGCAACCCACATACTCAACTCTACTGCTCAACCCACAAATGCATTTTCCTTACAAATGTGGCACCATTTAAAGGGAAATAAACAGGCTTTCCAACGGTATGAGATTTATTGCCAAGAATCATTGTTACAACAAATAAATAATCGACCAAACACAAATTTCCTTACTTTTTGTGCTAAGTATATAAATTCATAGAATGCTTTTGGTCATTGCCTGCGTCAATAATCTCACAACACAGTTTCAGATTGAAATTATTACTGAAAAAAGCACTTCAACTAGACCTAATCCAAACAGTAATCCAAACAGTAATCAGGTTAAAAACAAATTAATTAAATACAGAAATCCTTAATTGCCCAAAACACTCAGGTTTAGTTTTTCAGATACTATTGGGGTTACTCTGATCAGAACATTTAAAAATGAGGGCCACCACCTTCATTTAAAGAAAAACTGATGTCTAATAACTGAAACATCTGAAAGATGAACCACAGATTTTGGAGCTTTATTGAGTTATTAGCCTAATCATTCTCATAAGTCATTAACCATAAATCTTGAAATACTAATTAATTATTAACACACTAAATGAAAAATCTGATAAAATTATTGATGCCTAAATTTATATTCTAATTATATTATACACACCCTTATGATATAACATTAGAAAAAAAGAAACTTTAAAAACTTTGATGGCAGTGGATGGCTTCAGATAATATTATGAGAACTTCTAATCAAAACACAACATAATTTATTACAATGAAAAAAAAATAAAAAGCTCTGTGTGTGGTGTAGCAGTGGGTGAGACAAAGGGGAGCGCGTGATGGCGGATACAGATCTGCACAGGTGGGGGCTGGTTGGTGTAGGTGTAGAGATAAGCAGACAAATTATTTCAGAGCTCAGTGGGAAACTTTGAATTAGCTGAGTCTCTAAGACTGTCTCTAATTCTTCGTGTCTTAGAGACAGATCAACAATATATCAATAATATACTTCACTGTTGATGGTACTGTGTAGCCCATAATTTTCACCACATGCTCTGTTTTGTTCACGACACCTGCATATTCTGACACATTCACATTCAGTCCCATGGGGAGGATAATATTGATGACAGCTATTTCTACAGGACTGATGACTTTGGAAATCAAGCTTTGAAGGCTTGCGATGCAAACTGTCAAAAGCAGTTTCTACAAAACTGTAAGAGAGTAAGTCTGTTTACAAGTAAATACGAGCAGCAACCGAAAAATCAAGTTACATGCAGCAACTGTGAAAGGCGTGGCTGGAGAAAGACTACTGTATTTCGAGTCAGGGGACTGGAAGATGAGAAAAATGCAAACTGAGACTTGGTTCATATTAGATCACAGACATATGTGGCAGATGTTTTAGCACTAGGATCATCCGGATGCTGGCCTGGAGCATTCAGGTGTGTGTTAACACAATGCCAGGGAGGAAAGACATCAGCAATGATCTTAGAGAAGCAGTTGTTGCTGCCCATCAGTCTAGGAGGGTTATATAGCCATTTCCAAACAACAGTCCATCATTCTACAGTGAGAAATATTATTTACTAGTGGAAATCATTCAAGACAGTTGCCAATCTTCCCAGCAAATTCACCCCAAGGTCAGACCATGCAATGCTCAGAGAAATGCAAAAAACCCAAGAGCTACATCTCGGACTCTACAGGTCTCAGTTAGCATGTCAAATATTAAAGTTCATGACAGTACAGTTCAAAAAAACTGAACAAATATGGCTTGCTTGGAAGGGGTGAAAGTGAGAGGGAAAGCCTCTAAGCATTCTCTCTAAAAAGAACATGGCAGCATGGCTTTGCAAAGTTGTATCTGAACAAATCACAAGAGTTCTGGAACAATGTCCTTTGGACAGACAAGACCAAAGTGAAGATGTTTGGTCATAATGCACAGCACCACATAGGGCTACACAATAAATTGATTTTTAATCACATTCACAATTTTGGCTTCCCACAATTAAATGAGCATGATTGTGCAATTAAATCACAGCCAATCACAGCTGTTCCCATCACCTTGCAACTTGAAGTTTCCCGGACTAGTCTGGATGAGTAACATTATGTTAAAAGACAGACATACAACAAAATTCAAATATCAGGTGCAAATTCAACCAACACAGAGGTAGAGTTCTCCAGCTATAGTTGACACCACATGACACCTGGGGCTTTGCATAGGTGGGATTTGGTTGAACGGTTATCCTGAACCTTAAAGGGAGTGGCCACAGCTCTGTGAAGAACATGTGCATTTATAATCTTATGTGCTTGTGCTTACTAATCTAACAGGCCTTCCAATAACAATGCTCTCTGATTATTGATTTATTATTTTTAACATTTGGTTTTAACATTTTTCCACAGCGAGGGCAAACCAAAAGAACCCGCAACAGCACAGACACAAACAACAATGGCCTTCATATCCATTTGTTCCACATGTTTGTCACACTACCCTCAACTAGCAGTAGACTGCTACAGCAGGTAGAGACATGTCTGCAAAACTCCGTGTAGCCTTTAGGCTGGTTGATTGAATGTGTGTTTGAGGGGATAGCTTGTGACGCACTGAGAAGAAGAGGTTTTGAATTCTGGTAACACTAACACACACATACTGTATATCCAGATTACTGTATCATACCCTGTGACATACCCATACCCTGTGAGGTTAACAGCAACCTCACATCTGTGCCATTCTGTTTTGTCACAGATTTTTACACCAGACACTCTTTCTGACGTAACCCTCCCATTTATCCAAGCTTGGGACCGGCAGTGGGAGTATACTAGCTTGTGACCCCAATGCACAAGATTGGTTTTCTGTTTCCTCCAAGTTAAAACCTTTTATGTGTTAGGCAAACATGCTATCCCCTACACTATCAAAATACGCTAACCCTTCAATGATTTTTATGTTGCTATAATTGTATCTAAAGAATGCTGAGTAAATAAAATGAAGAGGATACAGGTGAAAGCTAGCTAAAACATTATGTGTTTTGATGCTGTACAATACCAGGAATTCATGTGTACAAACTCAGTCTGGCCTCAGGGCTTGCACGGATGATGGAGTTTACTGTATGCGTAATAAGACAGCAATCTAAACATACATGCAGAAAAAGAAAAAAAAACCTCTCTGTAGTGTGCATGTTACGGGCAGTCGTTAGTCTGTGTGGGTCTTTGATCATACTCAGGGCACACTTGCTATACTGCTTGTTTACTCCAGTGCAAGGTCACTGTTATCACTTTGTCAAGTTGTAAAACTCAATTAGTCATTTATCACTTTGTTTCAGTTGACTGAGCAGATAGGCTGCATCTGTGGGATTTGACTCAAACTGACACTCAAATTCATCATTGCCATTCCTACAGTATGTGGCCCTTGTAAAGCCTGTGTTTGTTGCTCATCTCTGTATTATAATATTTTCCAAATTATACAATATTCTGCTCTTTTGCATTGACTGATATGGAACCTGTTTGCATGTTGTAAATCTGCCCAAGACTGACAGTAACCCATGCTTTTAGCCATAATAATGGTATACATCTATGGCTAGCACTGTTATTCTGGAGGACCTAATGGTTGGACATTTTTCTGCCTGTTACAGTAAGTAAGGCTGACATATCTCAGCAGCTCTTGGTGTCCTTTTGTGTAGCTCTCTGCCTACACAGCAAGAAGGATTATGAGAATGCATCCAACACAGAGACTACTGAGACGTTCTTCCATACACAAACCGATGGAGTGTTCCTCATGGGTGATGACACTATGTCAAACTCAAATTAAAGATTGGCTTGAAATGAAAAATTACTTTTTTTATGTAGTGCATTAGTCCATACACCTGTTCCTCTGCACATTTTCAATGTAAGTATAAAAAAAATCCAAGTGAAAAAACTGAAATTTTGAAAAAAAATTGGCTGAACAAAAAGTGAAAGAAATATCAAGTTAATTTGGTTATACAACTTGCTGCCAGCCTGTTATTCTCTGGATTTGCACATGCCTGTTTACCAGCTGTTTCTGTTCAGCAAATTGCATAAGCCTTTATGCTGAGACCCAAGTCTGCATTGTGAGCCCACAATCTGGCTGAACGGTGACAGTTGCTGCTGTCTATTAGACTCATATTAATATGCTAATTGTTAATTGTGTCTCTATTGAGCACACCTATTAAACATTTACACTGCTGGTAGAAAAGTAAGTGAACTGTTGGATTTATTGACTGGACAAACCTCCTCTGTCAGCAACAGCCTCGAAAATGTTTAAATAGCTGCAGATCAGACCTGCATAGTGTTCAGGAGGATTTTTGGACCATTGTTCCTCAGAACGGCTTCAGCTCTGCAATAGTTGTAGGATGTCTACTGTAACTGTCTCTTTTAAGGTCATTTCACAGCATCTCTATGGCCTCTGGCTGGCTATAAAAAGTGGGTTTTGTTTGATTGAAGACATTCTGTAATAGATTTACTTTGGTGTTTGCAGTTATTGGTGGGTTGCGCTGCATCACACAATTCCTGCTTAGCTTTAGATGAAGGACTTCCCAACCTTATCGCCTAACTTAATAAAAGTGGGAATTTATTTCCCTTTGAATGCAAGCAGCTCCACACCATAATGCTTCTTCCACAGTAACACACTGTTGTTGGGATTATATTTTCATGTTGGTATATTGTGTCGTTTTTATGCTGCACAGTAGACGCTCCCAAAACCATTCATCATCCCAAGCGAGTCTGTGTTTGTTATATCAGTCCATAAAACATTTTCCCAGTAGTGTTTTGGAGTTGTCAGTTCTTTCTTTCTCTCTCTTACTCTCACCCTCTCTCTCTCAATGACATGATGCCTGTTGAGTGATTTGTTTTAGGGTAGAATCATGCACATAGCTGTTTACAAGTGCCAAAGATTCATTAAAGCCTTTAGCTGATATTCTGTGGTTCTTTTTTAGCTCACCTCACACTTTTATTTTTCTTTTGAAATCAGCTCAGCTAAACATAGGGAGAGCAGTCAAAGTAATAAATCATCCCCATTCACAGAAAGATCGTCTAACTGATGAATAGCTAAAAGCGTTCAGATTTCTTTCCCAGTGTTACTCAGACCAACTCTCAGTCATGAGTCTTCTGATATCTCTTTTTTTTGCTGACCATTTTAAGACAAATTGTTTGCATTTTCTTACCAGTGTATACTAACTTAAAACAGCATAATCACTTTAGAATCACATATACAGAGCTTACGTTGCATAATAGCTCAAAAGTCTGTGCAACAATCTTCTAAGATACACCTGCTTCCTTTTCAAGTTCTTATAGTGCTGAAAGTGGACATAATGAACCTTTTGAAACGGACACACTGTTGTCCTCAGCTCAGCCACACATATTTAGTTTATCAGTTTACAGTAATGCAACAGGATGGGAGTCAGCATTGTTAGTAGGCGTGACCAAATAACTACTGTTGTTGGACAATATATTGTCTGAGAAATAATTAAGTAATGCAAGTACACCTTTTTTAAATAGCAATGAAATGAAAATTCTTAACAATATTCAGACTTTAGAATTGGAATGTGAAACAATATATAAAAATAATAAAACACAAGTAAAATGCCTATAAGCCTTGAGTGATGTGTTATCTCCACTGCACCTGTTTCACTGTCACTGTATGTGTTTGTCTCTCTCTCTCTCTCTCTCTGTGAAGTTGGGTAGTGGGGGGTGGGGGGCTATCTGACCCCACAGTGACACAGCAAAGGATAAGAGGACACAACAAGGCAACTAGAAATGTCAGCAAAATGTGTCTCAGCATTTTTTTTCCCTGCTCAGTTGACTCAGCTGCTGTGTAAAAGTCTTAGAGTGGTTGTAAAAACCTTTTGAGTTTTGTATTATAGGTTATCTTCTGGGGCAGCACAGTAAGAAGGTCCTGAGTTCAAATCCACCGTCTGGCCGGCGCCTTTCTGTTTGGAGTTTGCATGTTCTCCCCATGTCTGCATGGGTTCTCTCCAGGTACTCCAGCTTCCTCCCACAGTCCAAAGACATGCAGTTAGTGGGGTTAGGTTAATTGGTAATTCTAAATTGCCCATAGGTGTGAATGTGAGTGTGAATGGTTGTCTGTCTCTCTGTGTGTTAGCCCTGCAACAGACTGGCGACCTGTCCAGGGTGTACCCCGCCTCTTGCCCTATGGTAGCTGGGACAGGCTCCAGCCCCCACCCGCGACCCTGAATAGGATAAGCGAAAGAAAATGGATGGATGGATGGACTAGTAAATAAATCGCAGATGGTGTCATTCTCTTAGATGGATAGAGAAATTAAAATAAAAAAAAAATGCTAAAGTTTATGTATCTGGATTGCAATGTATATGTGAGAAAAACTATTTAAATGCCTGACAACAGAAGCACAGAGTGCACTGTGCGTAGTTTAGCTGTCAATTCCCAGTGTTACCTTTTGTTGCCGAGAAGAATCATGGATCAAACTCACAGAAATATGATGACGGGATGCTCATTGGTGTTAAAAAGAAACAGGGCCATACGCTGGCTGCTGGTAAGGCTGAGCCTTCAGAGGAATGCTTCCTGAGGAGCCAACAGTTGTAACAAGACACTGACAAGACACTGAAAAATGAAAAGCATTGATGCAGAAGCCAATCTCACGACTGTTGCATCACCAGGCTGATGCAGGAAAGTGTGAGCCTTTTTTTTTTTTCCACAATGAAGTACAAAGACATGCTGGGAATGTCAACGGATCCTGCAGTAGTTAAACAATCACTCTTCCGCTCACTGACTTCATACCTCACCGCTTTATCCAAACAACTGTAGCAGAGCAAGTGGTAGTACAGAAGAGATTTGTGATTACAAAGAAGCGATTAAGTAAGGTCAGAGGGACCTTACTGAAGACACACTGACTAAACACAGTAGTTGCAAAATGGCTTTTGGCTTTTACAAATTTTCTCTATCAGGTATGCACAGGCTAAAAAATATACCAAACTAAAACTGGTAAAAAGTCACCAATTTGCGATTAAATCTGGGATTACTCTGCACGATGTCTGCTCAGTATAATACTAATCTGTTGGAAATAATGGAACCCTTTTCCATTTTTCGGGCTCTCTGCTCCATTTTCTCCATAGTCATTGTAACATATTGTGTAATTAGAGATGACAGCCTGACGATAGAGGTGGTCCATCTGGTCCACTCAGGTATTGAACATGTTGACACACTGACCCAAGAATGAGTGGCAGTAAAAACCTGACCGGATTAGATGGGGTTGAAATTGTATCAGGGCCTAAACCTGTAAAGATCTCTAGAACAGAGTCAAGTGCTGTGAAGATTTGTAGCCTTCTAAGAAAAATTTATCATCTCTTACTTTGAGATAATATATAGGTGATAGGTCACTATGTCTTCTGTAAAAAAAAAAAAAAATACAGATGAACAACAGGAAAATAAACAATGCAGCTAGGAAAAAAAGACAGATTATACATAATATTCTATAATATAATCTATAATATCAAAAATCTGTACATAAACACAGTGTTACTATGGCCCATTTTAGCCCCATTGTCACACAGGTTTGTGTTAGAGTAAGTGTGCGATTCGTCACACAGCTCTATCTGATGAAGACCTATCTGATATCTACTCACTTCTATGAAACTGAAAGCACTCTACAATGCAGTGAATGGATCATATAATTGTCACAGCTGCCGTCACCATTTCACTTAAAAGACCACAGGCGTCATTGGTGAGCCCATCTATTGACCCTGCAGGTTCAGTCCTTCAAACAGCCCGACCGTGTACGTCAGCATTTGTATCCTTTCAAAGTGTCTTTTGAGAGAGAAACCAAATCTCTGCTCACTCTTTAGAAGGCGCCTGCGGGCAGATGACCAACAACTGAACATCCGAGATACAAACTTCTCAAAGAGAATCATATCCGTGGCCATGGTTGTTTATATTGCCTGTTTTCTTTACCACAAAATTGTCTCTACAGTAAATGATTCATGGAACCAGAGCCATTCAACATCGTGTTTCCCACACCATAAACCTTTCTCAAAGCTGATAGCACCTGTGTGTTTAACTTTTTCATGAATACATACGTGACTCATGTCACTACACACTAGTCACTATCACCCACCACAGTACAAAGGTCCTTTATCTTTCTGTATCTGTTGTTAGGTGTTGAAGGAAGTGTGGCCCATGAGTCAATGGATTAGTATCCCTGTTAGCCCTGCCCTTGTTTGTTAAAGGTTAAAGCTTGCTACCCGTGAAAATGAACCCTTTCTGCCCTGACCCCACCAGCACCCACATGCCCTCCTCTGTCTTTTCTAGTGAGCCTAAAGAAGGAACATATAAGAACAGAGTTTTCATGAAGATGGTGAAGCAGGTGACCCCATCCTAAAAACATTTATACAACTCTGTCTCTGCCAGTATTGTAACCGTGGCGCTTTACATGTACAATGACCATACACAAGCCCTCAACCAAGCCAGTGTATTTCTGGTGGTTGAAACCTGCACGTGCTTGGCAAGACCACAGGGGGAATAAAAAAAACCAGCACCAGTCTAGTACTTAATGCCAACCTCACTTGGGGAAAAAAAAAAATCAAGCCTTATTTTCTCTCACTCAACATTTATGTTTCTTTTCTTTTCCATAAACCTTGTTATGGAGGTCAAATATTGGGTGATGGTTTTCCATGTTTGTCTGCAGAGGCAGTTGGGCAGGGCTCGGGCGCTTTGGCACACATCATGGAAAACCTTTCAAAAGAGTCCAACATAAACGTTCCATCCCAAAACATACTGATTACTATTATATTAGCTGCCAGTCTGAGAACTAACCAGAGAACTCATTGCAATGATGTGATTTTAGCCCCAGGACATCACTGCTTCAGTTGCATTCATGGCCAATAAGTTTGCTTGTTGCTTAGAGACAAAATAATAAGTGTCTGAACTGCCTCAATCTAAAATAGCTGTGTATGGAAAGCATTCTGTTTATCTCTTAAGTTATGCACAGACAGATCTGGATAACACTTGATGACCACATAAACAGATATGCACCAATAAATCCATGTACTGGCTGTATCAGTGAGTGTAACATTTAATACCCCCACAGATCATATATGGTTTGCTAAAAGATGGATGCAGCTTCTGGGTCTGAAAAAATTAAGCCAGTGTGGAAGTGCCTTAAACCCGCATTCTTTGGAATGGCCAACAGGGGGGAAAAAGAAGTCCGGCTGTATTCAGGTTTCTCGCACAAGGTCATGTGCATATTGCTTGAAAGCTGTCCGCCATATTGGATGTGATACAACCTGTACTGTACCGACATGTTGTTTGCATGTGACTAATCACTGTTTTTCACAGTGCTTATATTCTGCTGCGCTGCTGGCTGCAGCAATCATCAAGGACAGAAAGAGAATCTTTCTTTTAATCGCTTTCCTGCTAATCTGGATGGAAGAAGATGACGCAAACTTGAAACGGAGAGCGTTTGCCTTCAAACTAAAAGTTGTAGCTTTTGAAATGGGTTGGCTGCAGCGTTGAGACACAACTTTTACTTTGAAGGCGAACGTTCTCAGTTTACAGTTTGTGTCACAGTTTTCACAGTTTCACTACCGCTTGGAGAGCAGTTAGCGAGTGTTTGCAGACGTTTTCCACGCAAACTACAGGTGGCCGTGGCAGTCTGCTAGCAACCAAAACAATCGCAAGGAGGTTTTCCATGCAGCAATGTATTCCTCTTTGCAACCGTTTTCACCTGTCAGCAACCAACCAGTCAGGGAATAAACATTTTCCCCTAGCGACTGATGATTGCCGGGGGGGGATCACTAGGTTTTGTGTGACTGGGGCTTCACTAATCGATTTCACAGCGACTGCCATCAACCTCCAGCAATCACTTGCAGCCGGTCAGGGTCACCTCACGACTGGTGGTTGCCCCATAGTGTAGTGGCTTAGACATTCGCCTAACCCGTGAAAGCTCCGGGATTAGACACTAAAGGGGTTTGGCAGACATAAAAATCCGCCAAATCAAATATGTGGATCCATCCACTGTGGAAATCCCTTATTAATAATGAAGCAGCTGAAAGAACCAGTGTCTGGTGGTTGCCAGGTGGCCACCCAGTTGGTCCTGTGTGACTGGGGCCTTATTCACTTGACCTTCTAGCAAAATGGTGGAGAAGTTAACATCATGTGACTGCAAAACCTGTACAGGAGTCCATTGGGGGGGGACCTACTGTTGACTTGATCCATGCCCTCAGTTGTCTGTTTAACATTTGCCCAATGGCTGCTCGTCTCCCCACATACATGAGTCTGCTGCTGCTGCTTGTGTCTCCCTTCGCCCCCTGTCGGTGCTCACAGACATCCCCGTGTGGAGGTAGACTGTCAAAAACACCCATCAGTCCAGACCTGACTCCTTACCTGATGACCCTGTGTCCCCCACAGCATTTTTCTCATTTATTTTTTTTATTTTTTATTAAATGATAGTTTAAGGGAATAACTGTATAAAGACACATTTTTTAAGTCAATATTATGATGTTTGTTTGATTTTGAGTTTTGCTATAATCACGGAGCCTCGACATTTTGTTTATTTTCTGTTCACGATTACATATAAATACTTAAGATATTAAAGACAGGTGTCAAATTCTCAGAGAAATGTATAAATGAATGGAGATAAAGCAACAGGGAGCCATATGGCGCAAGAAAGTAATGAACTTTTTATTAGGAATAACTTTTCTGTGTCTGAGGAAGGCCCACGGTTTACGGCCCACTGCTGCCATCTTGTGGCGTTATGACGCAGGTAAAAATATCTGCTGGGCGCTTTAAATCCGTGTAAAACGCATTACGTGTCAATTAAGCCCTTAATATTTTGTTTGGGATGGCTTCTAACACTCAAACAGTTATTCCCCAGTAATATTTGTTTGAAGATATAACAACGTTTAATATTTCTCTGCTTATTGTAATAATCTGCCTAGCTAAAGCATGCTAAAATAGTTCAACCAGACATGTTATCCTGGACTAAGGACTAAGGCTGGTACGGGTGGTTCTGTCGGCGATTTTAGCTTTGTTATTGCAGATTTAGAGAGACAGTGCGTTTAGTGAGTCTAAAGAGAAGGAAAGAAGGACTCACCGTCTGAGGCCACTGTAGTTGTTCTCTAGGGGAGACTCTTCCTCATCAGCTGAAAACTTCCTCTTCAAGTTCGGTTGCCTTTTCGGTTTCTCAGAAAGCGCAACGGGGGCTTGGATTTCACCGGTTTCACCCATTTCAATAATATAGCCTGGGGTTTTAATTTACGTCTTAATGAAATGGTCAAACAGAATAATAATAAATCTAACTACAACAGTAAAGGGTCTTCACTATTTTTGAATATGGCGGAAATCCAAAAATCGACCAATGAGAGGAGGACAGACGAAGACGTTGCTAGGATGTTGCTCTAAAGGGGCGGGGCCAGAGTAGTTCAGAAAACAGATTACAATAATATTGATCCACAGATGTGAGTTTTGTCATTCATGAATACTTAATAATTATTATTAATAACTTAAAAATTATTATGAATTTTTTTCATTGCAATTAACAATTCAAGTGAACAGTTAAATTCCTGACTATAGCCTACTATAAGTCAGGACGGAGCATGTCTCTGTGGAATGAAGGACTTCTGTAGGTGTCCAGCCACAGACTAGTAAAAGACCCCAGACTTGAGTATTTCCTTCACCATGTTCCTCCGTGGGTTTGGTATTATTCTCCCTTTTGTTTGACACTTTACATACACCCTGCTGTCTCTCTCTAACTTTCAATCATGAGCGCCATCATCCAGTGATATTCACAGAGATATCCACCATAAGCATGGGGTCCTGTTTCCTCACCTGAGAAGTGTCTTAGAAAACTCTTCATCCTCTTGTAATCCTGGAAATAATCAGGAACTTGTTTTTTTGTTTTGTTTTTTTTACTTTAGTTTATTGCCTTTACATCAACCTTTATTTACAGTGCATGAAAACTATCAGTGTGGTTGATTTCATTCCTGGTCACAGTAAACAATACTTTTTTATCATTGAGGAACAACACAGTCCAGACCTCCAGTCTCTACTTAGCAATTCATTTGTAATAAAAAGGATCGATCCATCCACCCATTCACCTTGCAAACCACTTATCCAACCAGGGCCACCCATCCCAGGGTAACCCAAAGGGTAATCCAGCATTCTTTGATTTCCAGCAGCCTCTAGTGGTAGCTAGTAGGAAGTGCAACACATTTTAACAGAGGACACGGGTAAATCTGATTTATTAGAGATGAAGTCATTGTCTGAGTGGTTCAATTAAACATCCACATCCGCAAGCGTCCTCCAAGATCTCTGGGTTGTTGTCTGCTTTCTCGCAGACGCAGTGATCCACAGTTTTATAACCGATTTCAAATGGTGCTAGAAGGTGCAGTGGGCTCTAAGCACCAGACGAAATCAGTTATCTTTTAGTGGAAACAGAGGAGGAGGTGGTTTAGGAGGAGGAGGAGAAGGGCAGTCCTGTGCTTGTCCTCCTGAGGCTCACTCACTGCCGGAGCTGCTGTCCTGCTGTCCCCAAGAACACTGATTTCAAATGGTGCTAGACAAGAGGAGCACACATCTAAACCACCACGTGAAACCAGCTTCTTGGGGAAGATGTTCGGTCACCACAGCTGCAGCGGTGAGATGAACTTGAGACCTCTGCCCCGATCTATGCATCACCACAATATGTAACAGGAGTCTGCAGAGAGTTCCTCGATGTGATGGCTTGGTTTATGTCCTGACATGTTAAGTGTGAATTGCAGGAAGAGCGAGAACTCCAATCACTGAACTTGCCACCACTCAAGTTTTAGACATATCACAAGGGTAATTAAAGCAAACAAGCATAAAGCTGACCACAATTTTTAGCCACAGAAAAGAGGCTGAATGCTTTAGTGCCTAACAGATATTAAATACATTTGAATGTGGGTAATGTCATTTATTCAAACCCAAATCTAGAATGGAGCAAAGTCAATACAATTATACAAAGACCTAATACCTACCTTTCAGGAGAGACCAGAAGCACTAACCATTTTATTTTGTCTTTTTTTTTTAGGCTTGGCCACACAGGTATATAGCAACACCCCTAGCATTGAAATTTGTCCACTATGTTCATCTGAGAGTGAAGTTATCCACATTACAGATGCTAAAATTTGGGACTTAAAGACAAGCCTGTCTGAATTCAGATTTTATAAGGCATGCCATGTCTGTGGGGATACCCACGTGGAACACACCAATCACACGCAAATGTACAAGGCCAACCGCATAAAACAATTAGCCCACATTTTTTAAAAGGAGAGTGAGCTCAAACTTTAAAACAGTTATCTTTATATTGAAGAATTAATCAAACTTATGCTCACACTCACTGAATGTGAGCATGGGCTACAACAGTTATAAAGCTGCGTCCACACAGGAAGCGATTCCCTCGTTGCACATCACTTTGAAGCTGATGGCTGGTCTCTAGCTGACATTCCAGGCTCTGGTTGCCTAGGTAACCTATACTACCACCAGTATCCTGCACTTTCATTGGAAGTTGTTTCAATGGCTCACCTTGAAGTTGGGAAAAGTTTATCTCAGGACCCGCCCACTTTGCATCACCAGCATTTTTTTTCACTTGTAGTCACCTGAAGTCACCAATTGTCATTGACTGTCTATGGTCTGTGGTTGCCATGCAGCTGCGAATCACTCCCTGTGTGGATGCAGCTTTAGTGTTTCAGACTGACCTGGTTCCTGATTGGCAATTCTTTCTCAGCTGTGAGAATCTCATTCTCATTCTCCTTCACCTTTCCTTTTTCTCTGATGGACCATTTTGGACAACTTGTCTAATGTTTGTTGTAGAGAAGCAGGTACACCTTGCCTGCCCTACTGAGAGAGAGAACAAGAGAAAGAGGAGAAGAGAGAGAGACTGCCTGCATTCATCTATGTGCTTCTTTGCACCATGGAAACTGAGCATGCAGTGGGTGAGAGAGTAACACCTGATGAGCTGAGATTCTGTGAGGTCCATCAACTCATTCATGCTTGCTACAATATCACCGATCAAGTTGACTGTTCACAGTATGTCGCAGTGACCCTGAGGCCACCGGGAAATGTCACAGTGTTTAATCAGATAAGCACAAATCAACTGCCAAACTGCAAACCTGGGTCAGGTATTGTTCCAGCAAGGAAATACTGGTTGATTTCTGGGCAAAGGTGGGTCTAACCCACAGGCCCTCAAACCAGTTAGCCGAGCCCGGGAAACTACTAAGGCTAAGAATGATCTTTGGCTAGTAAAACGTCTACTGCTACTTAAATATACTGCATATATATAATAAGGTCTAATCTTTGTCAAAAACACACCACAAGAGTGACTATAATCTAACCAAACTGCAGCAAAGGCACAATGAAGAGCCATTTAGCCACTCATCACAAACACACACATCAGTGGCAGTCATGTTAGTTCAGTCAAAGTGCAGTCTGTCCATGTGTCACTCTGTCAGTGGATGAGCCACCCCGTGGCTGTGACAGCACGACCATGTGACAGTGCTTCTGTTTTAAAGGGAAACATTATTGCTGTTGTCATGGCAGTGCAGCGTCATGGACAGGTGGCACGTGAAAACTTGCTTCCAGCAACAGCGAGGAATTCAAACAGAACAGACATCACAAAAACAAGGCTGACAGCATTAGACAGTGACGCCTGCGAGAGGAGAAATGCGTAGAGGCTGTTTTGAGCTACATACTGAAGCACTGTGTTATTTTAGACATCACAAACATACAGGAAGTAATGATGAGCGCTCACTCGGTTCAACGCCACTTTTGGCCGCTCGCAGCCTTGCACTGCCGTAGATGCTGCAGGGAAGGAAAGAGGAGAACCGCATGACAACAGAGAGGAAAGCAAAAGTGAATGAATGGATGTGTACAAGCATTAGTCCTCATGGGTGTGCTGGACACACCCCTCAACTTCATTTAACTTTGCAGAGCTAAATCTATTTGACACAGCAACTGCAAATATACAGATGGACACATGAAGCACACCTTTGTGCATGTGACCCTGGAAAACCTTTCCTTTTCCTTAATTCTCCCATTTAATTGGCTAAACCCTACACTACTGTTTAGTCCTGTTCCACATTCAGTCATACTAAAAGATAGTCTAAGGAGTCAGCAGTTTTTCTGTTATGGACATTGTGATTTAAGCTGGTCTTATGCTAGTCAAAACTGGCAGTGGCACCGGTTTTAGCAAGCTAGACAGTGCCAGTGCTACTAGAGACTACTATGTGAACTCCACAAGCCAATGCACTGATGGATATATTGATATATTGATAGTCTTTGCAGTATCAATATATATAAAAAAAGTTGTTAGACGTGGCAGCTGCTGTGATTCGGGGAAGGGAGGAAACTCGATTCATGTATTGCTAATTATTTTGTGGCACAGACCGAGCTGTGCACCTCTGGACATGATGGAGGGAGGCACCGTGGAGTTTATTTCCTACTTCGTGCTTGAAGAGAATATAATTTATATACCAGCGGGACAACATGGAATCACAGCTGACCTTATTCACTCACAGCTATGATGATTTAGCCTTCATTAATTAGCATACATAAGTGGGTAGACATCAGCTGAACATGTGAAATCATTACATTTGCCCAGTTTTTTTTTTTTTTTTTTTCTTTTTTTTTTCAGGTGTTTTTTTTTTTTTTGCAGCAAACGC
>VUQI01060296.1:0-18510 GCA_015106735.1 Paratilapia polleni | reverse complement strand
GTGAATTGGTGTTATAAAAAAAAAAAAAAAAAAGAGAGGATATTTTGTTGTGTTTGTTCTGTCTCCCAGAACAACACGATTCGCTGAAAAGCAGAAAGACTTCCACTCCTGCAGTGCGCTTATGAAAGCCGCTTCACCTCCACGACTGTGGTAGCTGCAGCTCGAAAGAGATTACAGCAACATTCTGTAACCTCTCGGAGAAATGAGCCGACGCTTACTGTGTCTGCCAGTGTCTGCTTTTACTGGACGGACGAAAAGCAGCCAAATGTGAACAATGCTCTCGCAGAAGGAAATCAACCTTTACGGCCTTTTTGGTGCAGTTCTAACCACCCACCTGCGTGAGGTGCATCAAACAGCTAAAAAAATCAGAAAGTGCCACACTCTGCGGTGCTTCTGGATGATTTAACAGGAACAAATATAAAACTGAGCAACTGGGGCATTTCACAGGTGAGAAGTTATCTTACATGGATCACAGGAAGAATATCTTCAATATCTGTCCATTTTCTACCACTTATCCAGGTCCAGATTACATGGGAGCAGTTTAAGCAGAGATGAGCAGACCTCCCTTTCCCCAGCCATCTCCTTCATCTCCTGTGGGGCATTTCCAAGCCAGCTGAGAGACATAATCTCTCCAGCATGTCATGGGTCTGCCCAGAGGCCGCCTTCACAACTAGCCCTTTTTTACCACAACAGACCAGTAGGGCGTCCGCAATACTGCAGATGCTCCACCAATCTGTAAATCTGTATGTCACTCTCACACTCCACTCTTCCCTCACTCATGACATGACCCTGAGACGCTTGAACTCCTCCACTTGGGGCAGCTACTGCTCCCAAACCAATACACCCTTTTCCATCGGTGAACCAAGCCTCAGCCTTTGAGGTGCTAATTCTCATCATTGCCACTCCACACATGGTGACCAACTACCCCAGTGCGAGCTGGAGGTCGTCACTTGATGTAGCCACCAGGACCACTGCAAAAACCAGAGAGGAGATCCTGAGGTCACCGAACCTGACACCCTCCGCTCCTTGGCTACAAAAATTTGGAAATCCAGACAAACCAAACAAGTGGAATATCAGTGGAAAATTCAGCAACTTTAATTATGCACAGATCTATAGTATTGACAGATGTTAGGAGATGCAATATAGCACTGATGGTGAGGAACTGGCATTTATATAATGTTTCTCTAGTTTGATTCACCACTCAAAGTGGTCTACACCACAAGCCACATTTAACTTTTCAGCACATATTCATATAACACTTTATTCCATGCAGTTAAAGCACTTAATCTACTTTGCATCCACACCAACGGCCAGCTTGGAATCACCAACTAACCTAACAAGCATATCTTTGGACTGTGTGAATAAGTCAGAATACCTGGAGGGAAAAAAAGGAGCTGAAAGTCTTAATCCTGTATGCGGTATCTTCAAAACACAATTTTAAGAACAGTAGATTTTTGGATTCTTTAATTGATTAAAGTGCTTGAGACACATTTTTGGCTACATCTCACTACTGTGATTATGAATATATCTGAAGGCCGACAACTGGAGTTACCATCACTGGATATGGATAACTGCATGGTCAACATTTCTGCCGCTTAATGGCCACAGTGGAAATTTTGGATGTGGCTTATTTTTATTGAAACCAACTTTCCTTTTTTTGGCTTTTCATAGAAAACTGTTGTAATCAGTTAAGATTCTGCTGAGAGCCTGCAAAAGGTAGTGCTGATAGCATTATGATGAAGAGCTTGAACCATGGAGGCTATCCATGGTGATATTCCACTCTCCTCAGGATGTCCATATCTACTGCCAGTGCTTGTATGTGCTGTCATATATACAGCGAGGCTCATTATTTGTTGGACAAAGGCACAATTTTTGTAGTTTTGCCTCAGTAAACCACCACTTTTTGGAAATAACTGTAGCTCTAAACTGTACCAGCAGATGTCAGGTAATAACCACATTTTTCATTATAGTGTCCCCTTCCATACAAGAAGTGTAGAAAAATTAAACCACTTCTCATAAACTGTAAGACTCTGGTCCCTGGTTTACACACTAATGCATTGAGTAGCTATCATCTATGTCTGCAATGAATATCACTTAAGATTTATTTCCTAAAGGAGGTATGCACTGTAGTCCTGTGGAATGAAAGCCCTCAATTATTCCTGAAAGAGAGAATGAATACTTGGTTGCATATGTGGTATTGAAGACCATTAATCACCCTCTGCTTTTTGTGCCTCCTCTAAACTCTCCCAGCGGTCTGCTCCTCCCGCAGACAGCCTGTCAGACAGACCTCAGAACCACCGACCTGATACTGATCTTCCCTTCCCGTCAACAAACCTCCCCCCTGTGAACCATCTTACTGTTCAGATGTAGCTGTTCCAGGAAAATAAGCGTGGCTTGACACTGACACGAGGAAGCGAAGATGCCCGATAGATTCAGTGGTATGCTTTTACAAATGATGAACCACGGCACAGTCACTGCTTAACTGCTGTTATTGATTAAACCAATAATAACATGCTGCAGAAATTCCCTGCAGACCACTGCTGCTGTTAGGATGATTTTTTTCTTTCATTTTCTGGAAGCTGGGAGTGAAACATGTATCGGTGGGAAACCAGCAACCATATACGGGTATCTACAACAAGTGCTCTTAGCATGTCAGCATTTGAAGGGCACAAACTCAAACTGTCATCTTGCTTCAAACACCTGTAATGCTTTTTGAGTCAGTGAGCTCTTTCATTAAATGATATCAATCCTCTGGAATGACGCAGGCCTCCAGGGCCAATCACTGACAGCAGTCACAGTATACAGTAGCTGGTTGCTATTTGCATTCAAACCAAATATATGCCACTGTTTGCAACAATGACTAAGGCTTTGTTTAGCCCAACATTATCACCAGAGAAAAAAACAGCCGTTTCAGTGATATTACTGCACTTCTACAGAGAAACAAAAAACTTTTTCTGAAACATAATCTCACAACATTATTGACCTTGTAATTTTTGTTTCTCTCAGGCGTGGACTATAACTAAAGATGGTCAACTCCCCCTAAGGCCTTTTACTTTGAAGGCAAACGTTCTCCGTTTATGGTTTGTCTCGTACTTTTCACAGCTTCTCTCTGTGGTTTCGTTAGCGAGTGTTTGCACTGGGCTTGTTTGACTGAGACCTAAGCAAAGCCAATTAATTTTGATGGACCTCTGGTGGCTAAATGCAACCCCATCCCCTGAGGCACTCATTTTGACCAACTAGGACTAAGGACCTGAATACTCTTCACCCCCACCTCCATGTAAGGTCTGTTACATTCCTGGAAGCTTTCAACTAAAGGCACACCTTACAATTTGATCTGTGGACCTTAGTCTACAGAAACATTTTCCACAAGTGCCATTGTCATTGTACTGTTAATGCTTTCGCAATGCACCGCTGCATACTCTCTTTTCACATAACTAACTGATTTTCAGAGTGTCATGAGGACAGTAATATGTAAAAGGATTGGGCTATTACTACACCCCTCAATCTTTTTTTTTAGTTTACCTTGCACTAGTCATCCCAGAAAAGATGTTTACATATGACAAATAATACTAACCAACATTCTCGATATTAGTTATCTTTGTTTAAAAATTGACTACCAATCATCGGTAATCACTGTGACCTGACATGTGGCCCGACATGTGGCCCCTTATGATTTCTATCTAATTTCATAAATATTCTATTTCTATGTCAGCACCACACAGCAGATAAGAGAAGGACAGAAACTTCAGTGCCAGGACAGCTCCAGAAAAAGCCACCAAAAGCTGTGAATAGCTGCTGTAATCTATACCAAAATATCAAAAATGCAAAATGTATCATACCTCCAAGACTGTGGCAATCTGAAGACCTCCGGCAAATGTAATGGCTTGTCTCTGGGTGAAACACTTTGTTACTGCGTTTTGCTATAGGGCCCTTTATTGCTGTTAACCAGTGTCGGAATTAATGGATAAATGTCAGGCTGTGAGTCAGACCACCGCCATTTCTCTCATCTGTGACATTCCCATAAAGCGGCTCATGCTGTATGGAGGGTACAGCCTCAGGTTACCGTGTGTGTTAATGTGCGTCAGTGGTGCAGTTCAGGCGGGGTCGTGCAGAGTAAAAGCCCACAGGGATGTGGGATGTGCCCCAGTGCGAAGAGCTACTCTAATGGAAGTGGTGCTGATGGGGGTGGCGAAGAGCATCAATCTCAGCTAAGGAGTGTAACGACAGTTTAAGTCAGCCACGTCAGCTATGCCTCACAGTGCCACACACACTGGTAGGGGAGGACTTAAGCAGAATAACAGTCTCTTTTACAGTTTACTGTAGCCTTTGTTGACTCTGTCCTGTCACTCCATAAAGATATTTTCCAAACTCATATTTCACGGCACGGTTTCAAACCCACCGTGGTCTATAATTAACAGCTTTTGTAGATAACAAACACACCCCGGATGACATACATGTGACAGCTGAGTTTGTAAGGCAGTATATTTGTTATTTCCAGGAGAAGACTTCCTTTTCTTTCTGTGAATGTCATCTGATTGACAGGAACAACAGCATAAAAAAAAAAAAAAAAAAAAAAAAAACAAAAAAAAAAAAAAAAAAAAAAAAAAGAGAAAAGATAGAAAATGCATTTTTTATGGATCCATTTTACATGGGTGGACAAAAACCTCTCAGCTGAAGAAATCTCAATAAAGTAATCCCCTTTCACGCAAACAGTGCTGAATTATAGTACAATAAGGAGCTTTTATTGTTGCAAGTAAGGGCTATAAAAACATTTTGTGATGATGAAAAAAGTTCACTTTTTCCTTATAGATATTGTGCAGAAAGGAAAGGAGAGTGTGTCACTGTTGGACTGCAGTGAGCTATTCATTTGTTTTATTTATTTATTTATTTATTTTTAAAATTAGGGACAGAAAACTTACAATTTGGACTTGCTGATCTTTCGAGTCCTTTAATTACAGTAATTACAGGCATTGTAAGAGCAAGTATCTCCCAAGCACTTGGGGATTACTTGACCCTTGAAGCTGTCATAAGCTGCGTTTCTACACAAAAGTTCCTCCACTCGTAGTCACAGGAAGTTTTTATTTAAACGAAACTAAAGGTTAGCTTCTGACAGTTGCTCATCTGCATTTTCACTACAGTCTAAAGACGTGAGAAGATAAGGCAATTTAGTGCACTGACATCTGTAAAAAGCAATGTTTGTTCTACATTTGGGATTCTGCTCTCTTTCTATGTCAGATCTGTGTGTCTTCCAAGCTCCACTGCAATGACACAAAGCAGAGAGGCCACGGCGGTCAGATGAAGCTTCAGCTACATTCACACAGCAGAATCTGGCAATGGTGCACCTTCCGCCATGGTTGTATGGAGGTGTGGGTGTTTATTTGTGCTTTATAACCTTCGCAAAAAACATCAGAAAATAAAGTTTTATTTCTCTGATTCACTGTTGTGTTCTCGTTAAAGCTACTCTGACTCTTCATTGACTCTCTAACTTGACCACCACAGTCCTTTCTGTTTCTCACGGGTTGAACCAAACACGAGGTGTTTACAAACAGTAACTTACAATTACTTCAGTATCTTAAAGTAAGGAAATTATTTTTCCCTGCAACTTGAAATGGCGTGCATTGTCACTATAGTGGTTAGTATCCCTGCCTGTCACACAGAAGACAGGGGTTCAATTTCCCAACGGGGGAGGCAAACTTCTGTGTTGAGAAGCTGGAAGGAATGGAAAAAAATGAGAGAGAGAGGAGGATGACTGGAGGAAACATAGCGAATCAGGAAGTTCAGAGGATTAGTAAGGAGGAAGTGAGGGCAGCTATGAAGAGGATGAAGAGTGGAGAGGCAGTTGGTCCTGATGACATACCTGTGGAGATATGGAGATGTTTAAATGGTTATACTTATATAGTGCTTTTCTACTCAGTTTTGAGTACTCAAAGCGCTTCATACTATATGCCACATTCACCCAGTCATACGCACATTCATACAGCACTTTCATCTATACTTACACACACACAAACACGCACTCCAATGAATGCATCAGGGGCAATGTGGGGTTCGGTATCTTGCCCAAGGATACACTAGGTACACTAGGGGAGCCAGGGATCGAACCACTGACCCTCCGATTAGTAGATAGCTCTACCTCCTGAGCCACAGCCGCCCCTAGGAGACAGGGAAGCGGACTTTTTAACGAGATTGTTTAACACAACCTTGGAGAGTGAGAGAATGCCTGAGGAATGGAGAAGAAGTGTACTGGTAACAATTTTCAAGAACAAGGGTGAAGTGCAGCGCTGTAGTAACTACAGAGGGATAAAGATGATGAACCATACCATGAAGATTTGGGAAAGAGTTGTTGAAGCTAGGTTAAGGAGAGAGGTGACGATCAGTGAGCCACTGCATGGTTAAATCTAGTTGCAAAAAACTCACATGGTGGCAGACAAAACATTAATGGCATTGTCTTACTGAAATATGCAAGGCCTTCCCTGAAAAAGACGTCATCTGAGCGGGCACGTATGTTGCTCTAAAACCTGTATATACCTTTCAGCACTGATGGTGCCTTTCCAGATGTGCAAGCTGCCAATTCCATAGGCACTAGTGCACCCCCTTACCATAAGAGATGCAGTCTTTTGAACTGAGCGCTGATAATAAGTCAGATGGTCCCGCTCCTCTTTAGTCCAGAGGACACGGCATCCATGTTTTCCGATTGGTCTGACTACAGAACAGTTTTCCACTTTGCCTCAGTGCATTTTAAATAAGATTTGGCCCAGAGAACATGCTGGCATTTCTGGATCAGGTTCACATATGGCTTCTTCACATGATTCACAAGCTTTAACCTGCATTTGTGGATGGCACGGTGAACTGTGTTCACAGACAGTGATTTCTGGTAGTGTTATCATGCCTGTTTTTAATGGCGTGCAGCCTGAGGGCCAAAGATCACGGGCATCCAGTATTGCTCTTCAGTCTTGCCTCTTTCGCACAGAGATTTCTCCAGATTCTCAGAATCTTTTGATGATATTGATATGTACTGTAGATGATGAGATATTCAAAGTCTTCGCAATTTTATGTTGAGGAACATTATTCTGAAATTGTTCCACAATTTGCAGATGCAGTGTTTTACAGATTGGTGAACCTCTGCCCATCTTAACTTCTGAGAAACTCTGCCTCTCAATGCTCTTTTTACACCCAGTCATGTTACTGACCTGTTGCCAATTAACCAAAGTGCAAAATGTTCCTCCAGCTGTTTCATTTTAGTACCACTTGTCTGTACCACCAATGAGCTTATATTTTCTTAAAATGGTACATTTTCTCAATTTAAACAATCTATATGTCTTCTATGTTCTATTGTGAGTAAACTATGGGTTTATGAGATTTGCAAATCATTCCATTCTGTTTTTATTTACATTTTACATTTTGTACATATGACATAGTCTGGCTGAAATCCTGCAAGTACTCCATCAGTAAGAAATGTTCACCGGTGCAAGCACCACGCCAAAGGTTCTTGAACATTCATAAACAGTACCCCTCAAGATGGGACTTTTTGGGAGTAAAGAAAAATTAACTGGAAGTCTTTTTGACCTGGTCCCTGCAGAGGAAATTTCTCAAGTTTCTGCAGTGGAAGTCTGGTTATACGGTTAGAGTACATCAGAAATTAATGTCTCCCATACAGTTGTGTTACTTTGCATGTTATTTTGTGAAGTCAGATTCACCTTTTTGTGATGTATTTATTTTTTTCCTCAACCTCTCTCACCTGCTTCTAATTCAGTCAGTGTTTTTTCTGCATTTTCCAGAATTACTTTCAACAACTCTCAGAGAACTTGCCTGGCCTTTGGCTTATACTTTTATTTATAGATGCAGCAAGCAATACAGCATACTAATCACAATACTAAGAGCAGAAGCGTGTTTTCCCTGGCTCGGTTGCTTCTTCAACTCACAAGAGCAACGCAGGGTCTTTTGGAATTGCTGACAAAATTGGAGACGTGGGCGGCAATTCAAAGGTCTATCCTGATGTTTACCAGTGATGTTTTAGGATTGCTGATATTTTTCCACTTGAATTAACCTCTCGAACCCAGCTATTACTCTCAAATAGTGCTAGTATTATAAAACCGTTTTACCACAATTTACAGTACTCTACTGTCAAGGACAGTAGTGTACCGCTTGTATGGCTGCTTTGTTTAAATGATGCTACTGCATGATTCTTGTTTTGGGAGCAATATTCACATGTGATGTGCAATTTTAAGTTTCAGTACATTAACATGGAAATATGCACACATCTGTGAACTATTTTATTTTAATTTTATTATTTAATATTTAAATGCAACAAATGAGCGCTACAAGCTGGTATACCATGTTTTACACTTAGTAAGAGACATATTACCAACATGTTTTTTTTTTTAAACTTAATTCACTTTGGAGTTTCACAAATTTCAGTATTAACAGTATCTGTATCAGCACTTTTCTTCCATTAATCCCTCTTACACAAAGACATGACAAGCCTCAGTGACCCAGTCTACAGCACACAGATGGCAAAAAGATCTTAGTCTAAACTCATTGTCATTCACTATTTCCTCTCTTTCCTTTACTCTCCACGCTGTCATTAAACAGGGCAGGTGAGTGGCAGCTGATTACCAAACATCTTTTCCTACCTTTGATCTCCTGAGGTGTGGGGCTCTAATCCATCTTGCAGCACAGGAGGCTGTCTGATCTAGGTGGTTGTGGTAGCCACTTAGCTCCTCCTCATCTCACATACACATATAGTATGCGCCCCCGGCTCTTGCAGAGGGTACACACACAAGAAGGAAAAGAAGATGGAGCTGCTGCTTACAGGCACTCTGTAAGAGAGAAATGAACAAAGATGTAGGAAATATGAGTCAGAGGACAGAAAAAAAGATGAATAGGATTATTTGAAGCACATATATAGAAACCACCAAGCAGGTAATCTGAGACATTAAATTGTGCAGGGCATCAAAAGATGCATACATTTTTGTTTTGTCCTGCTTAATATCTTTAAAGTTACCTTCACATTTTCAAAAGCAACTTCAGAGCCATGGCATTGTATTATAAATCATGTTTCTGATCAGGTATCTCCCTTTGCAGTCCAGACATTAATGCTGAGGACAGTCATTTATCCAGCATACAGTAAGTTTGCAATCTGCACTGTAAACTGCAGTTTCAAAGTTCACAGTTCCAATTTGCTGATGGTCTTGTTTTACTGTTTGTCCCTTACTCAGCTAGATCCCCTTCCTCTTTATATAGCACATCCAACATTTTTCATATTGTCATCGCACATACTTTGAACAGCTTTTGGAACTCATCAGCATTCAAAACAACACCTAGCACCCAATATTCCAAGACAATTTTCACAGTAAATGAGAAAGCAAATGTCACTTCAAGATGAACATTAATCTCATGTCATTGCATTTTAATGGCACCCTTACTCAGGGGGGGAATTAAACTTCCCTCCAGAGATCAACCCAATTGCTTAGCACCATGGTGAAATTATCATCTTTTGTTAGCAGATGCAGTACCTGCCATGTCAACTTTCAACACATATGAACTTCGCTCTGCCTTTGAATGAACATAAAGTCATCATAAAGAGAGGCCTTGTTGAAAGCTACATGTTTAAGTCACAGGCAGGTTCTTCTAACTTTTAGCAGTCTACCTCACTGTGATTGTCAAAGATTTAAGAAAACTGATTAAAAACATGGGTGGCATGGTGGTGCAGTGGTTAGAACTGTCACCTCACAGCAAGAAGGTCCTGGGTTCATATCCAGGCTGGGGATTTTCTCTGTGGAGTTGGCATGTTATCCCTGTGCTTGTGTGGGTTCTCTCTGGGTACTCTGACTTCCTAATGGGTTAGGTTAATGTGTGATTCTAAATTGGCCATAGGTGTGAATGTGAGTGTAAATGGTTATCTGTCTCCTTGTCTCCTACAACGGGCTCCAGCCCTCAACTGGATAAGAAGATGGATGGATTAAAACCAGTTTGTTAGACAATATTGCATACAAATGCCCTATGCACTCATATCTTGCAATGGGATTGGATGAGCCTGTGTCCAACTATTCTCACATTTGGTCATCTAGGCAAACCACATCCTTGTGTATTGCCAATAGACAAAAATTTGGTTCTGATGGTTTCGCTTTTGCAGATTTTATATTTGGCCCATTCCTCAGTAGGGAGCATATACTTTATAACAGATAGTGCTACTGTGCAATGATAACAGACAGAGAGATATTGGTAGCACTGCTACTTTACCAGCTTAGATTTGTCCTGAAAGTCCTCCGATGGCAAAACTATTTTACTAAGATGAATCAATTGTTGTGCTCAAAGCACTGTTTCATTCGGCTGGGAAATCCACTTGTCTCTAATTACTTGCAAAAAGTTTTAAAGAATGTATGTATCTTATGCATGTAGCTTGAAACTTTTATAGTAGGAACAGAATAAAAGGTTAGATCAAATGAATATCTGGAGCTCTTGGAGGAAATGTGGGGTAAATAGTAATAGGAAAACTTTTGAAGTGCTGACATATGTAAAGTTTCAGCAAAAAGGATATTGTTGCTGAATGTTCCTTCACCCTGCTCTCCTCTCCGACTCATTCCCCTCCCTCTTCCTCCTCCTTTTCTTTCTTTCTGTTCTTTTATCTGCCTTAAAGCTTTTGGCTGCTGTATACAAGCCAAAGGTACAGAATCCATTTCCCACCAAACACTGCCCAGAGGACTCAAATCTCTATTGTACGACCTGCCCTACACTGAATAAACTGTGCTGTTGCTATTAAATGTCATCATGCAGAGATATTTCATATCATGTACTCGGCACTCTAATTACAATTTTACAGTTGAATACAATAAATTAAATGCATGAAATAAGGAGAATTATGTTCTGAATACTGTACACTTGGAAGTAAAAATATCTGTAATTAACTACCAACAGTTAATTTGTTTAAAAACAAAAACTTCTGTTTAATTTCAGATATTTAAGATGGTCTACAAATTTCTAAGATGACTAAATCCCTTGAGATAAACATGCTTGTAAATAGCTACACCATGACATATGCATATGGTATGTTAAGAGATTTAAGCAATTATGTTTTGGTAGAAAAATATTTGTGATCAGTATGCTTATGATGTAGTAAAAACACCCATGATGAGCAGGCTGCAGGGCATATTTTAAACTATACACAACCACTGCACTGCAAGAGCTACATTACGAAAAGATCTTATGAAATTGTTCTCATGTATTTCGAACCACCTGCACAGAAAGATGATTACCCTTAGGCTTCAGTTTTCCTGCACATTCTCAACTAAAAATTTGTAAGTGGTAATCGCAAAAACAATGGGTAGATAAAGCTCACACAAATAATGTTCAGAAACAAGTGTTCATTCTTTATTGAACAACATAAAAAACACACCATGAGTATGGCATGAATAATGGTTAATCAGGAAGTTACTAAGTTACTTGATCCCTCCCGTCTATAACCTCAAATCCAAATGAGGCAAAGGTAAGTCTACACCTATGTGGTAAAGTTAATGATCATGAAAACAGGTTTACGATAAACACGACAGTCTAGCTGTGGGAGAACAAACAGTGGGTGATTTATCTCGACTGATAAATAAGTGTCAATTTTAGTCAATTTCATTATGAGCTGCACACAAAAGGAAAAGTACATGAAGTTTAAATAATAAAATTAGTAATGGCTGAAATTGATTGAGCCAAATTGTTTTGTTTTCTTTTCCTTTTTTAAAGATCGCTCTTATTAGTAACATCTGTGTGTTTTCAATGTTAGATTTTGTGGAATGTCAACACTATTTAAAACCTCGGGCTGTTTTTCCTCCATCTGTTTAGGAAACTCATCATACTGTATTTAGTATTTTCCACTACTTTAATAAGTTAAAATGTGTACTGCGGGGAAAAAAAGCTGTTACTTACCTAACTGCAGTTGCAAGGGTAGTTGCAAACTAAAGCTAATCTGTGCTTATATGTGTGTATATGTCAGTGCAATTTAAAGTGCACTCATAAATCTTATTTATATTCGATAAGTAAAATTCACCAGAGCTTGGATTGGATTTTCTTAACATTAACTGCCTCTACAAATGAGAAGCTAGGGGAAAAAGCTCTCCAAATGCAACTTGATAAAATGCTTTCAAAAAGCAGCTTTATGTAATTTACCTCTAAACATGTTGTACTATTTTGAGCATTGCAACAGTACATGACATATGCAGATTGATATTTCACCATGAAATCAATGCAATATGAAAAGGGCAGGAGAGACGTATGGATTTTTCTGTTTTTGCTTTGGCATGATCATCAATCCCTATAGGTGATTGGGGAAAAAGGGAGAAACAGGGGAGAATGTGTAAGACAGCAGGTAAGTGTTGCTGCAGAAGAGGTGACAGGAGCGTTTTGCTTTATCTACCCACTATAGTGCAGTAAAGCAACCCACCACTCCGATACATTTTTAGTAGGAACCATTGCTGCAACAACTACAAGCAAAATTTCCAACGTAACAATTTTGGGACAACCTCATGCAGGTTTGGACACAAAGTAGGCACTTGTCCAAACCCACCTTGAGTGCACTGACCTGGATTTTTAATGCCATTTTTTAGAAATAATCTTTCCATTTTTCTTTTTACCATTAGCTCTAAGATGTTGACAATTTGAGCCTTGGCACTGAAGAGTTTTCTTGCCTTGTTGTGTTGACTTTACTTTCACCCCATAAACTACTGTATAATGGTTTTAATGCTAAAAGGATTAGATGATCGACAGAAAATTATTGTGCAATTATTTTGTTAATCGTTTACGTAATTTTCCCTGCAAAGAACACCATACATGACCTAGATTTATCTTCTAAACTGAGAATATGCTTTGCTTTGATAGCAAATTAATAATCTTTGGGCATTCAGACTTTTGGCTGAAGAATATAAAATAGCATAAGGATAGGACAAGACAGGATACTGTATTAGTTGCTGCTGTAATTTGACTTTGACCAGCAAAAACAATGTTATTAAACTTCTTTAATGCAATAAAGGTCATATAAAACAAGCCAAAGCTTCATAACAGCTATTTGGTTGTTCTTAGTGTACTAAAATAAGCTGAGCTGAAAAAGTAAAGGTGTCAGTTTGTTTGGAAGTCTGGACCACTAGAGAGCATTACTCTGGAAATGATATATCACAGACTGAATTTAAAGAAGAAAATCTGGAGAATAGGGTATTTTTTGTTTTCTAATGTTTATATCTTAGGGATTCTTGGTCTGTCAGTCAGCTTGTGGTCAGATCTGGCAACTCTGTTCTTAATACTGAACTCTGCAGCTTTGCCTCTAGTTATGAAGGAATATAGCTTCCTATCGGTCTGTGCCATGACCCCAATTGGAGAGCCATATTCAATGCAACACACAGGAGAGATGAGAGGCGGCAGAAAGCTGCCCAGGCTGGCTGCAGGGGACAGATAATGCTTTTAGAATTCACGAGCTGTCATCACACCATCCCTGATACTAACCCATCCCACTCCTCTTCCATCAACCCCCAGGTGGCAAAGGGACATTAGGTGAAAAGTTCTACACAGTGATACCATAAATATGCAGGCATGAAGAAACAAATCCTCAACATTTTGTCTAACAACCCACACCGTTAGTCTATGTTAAATATGATATGATTCAGGCAGGCTAACAGATTTAATCAAAACAAAGCTGTAATCCTTCTATTGTTTATTAATCTAGCAGCCACAACGTTTTTGTCAACATTTCCGCTGACATATTTCAGCAACAGCTATGTATTTTCACAACCACATCTGTAAAGGACAGAAATGGTGCACAGAGAGTGAAACAAAATGAGACACTGGTAAGGTAAAGGAAGAAAAATCTATAAAAAGGCAACCAGCAATACAAATGGAAAGTGGGTGACAGACACTGAGGATGGCTGGTCTGAAGGAAACTGGGTTAGTCTACTGTGGTTTTCATGATTAGCTATGCTACCATTTTCATTTTAGCAAGATACACTTGAACTGACTCATTTTATGGGCCATGCCTTTTTGTAACTTGGCCAGTAAGTGGAAGATATTAGGATTGACAAGGCCTTACTACAGAGTCAAGTCACAGTCATGTTATGTGAGGTGTAAAGGTTTAATGGCTAAAACTATTTTCAGCGGTAAATATATGTGTCCTTCTAAATAAAGTTATGCATAAGTATAAAGAAGTCTTGAAAAGCAAAGCAAACAGGGCAACCAAAAGAACCTCCTTGGTGGCATGTGACTTGCTGGTAGTTTTATGCTTGTAGTAGTTCTAGCTATAGGTCACTGTATTGGGAACTCTACAAACTTAGGTGACAAGATGCACATCTTCAGACCTTGTGACTCTTTGTCATCATGTGAGGTTGGCATTTCTAGTTTGGACCTTCCAGTAAAATGACACTAACCAATCAGAGCACAGTCACTGGACATGATGGACTGTGCATGTAAAGAAAAGGTGGCAGAAAGATTAAATGGATGGTCAGGCAAGAAACATGAGTGTGGGGGAGAGAAAGATGCTAAAACTGTAAAGGTGAAGATGTGTGACTGATAGACTGAAAGGGGCAGAAAAAGGAAGGATGAAGTAGCAGCGGGAAGGGGAAGGGGAGGGCATATTAGGAGCTAGAGAAGTTGAGCAAGTGGCGGACTGCCACGTTGGGCATTGCAGGACAGAACAGACTCATTTAGGCGTCTGCAGTCGATGCTGCTGAATGGCAATAGTGCTTCCTCTGCTGCTGGTTTCAGGGACGTGCCCTGAGTGTAGAGTAGCCTTCTTCCTGTGGCCTGCGGCCTTAAATCAGTTCTGCACTAGACACACCAATGGGCAGCTGCACACACGCTCTCTCCCACTGTTTCTCTCTCACTCGCTTTCTCGTGGCCAGCAGCGGTGCCCCATTTGTGCATCGTGACCCCAGGCTGAGACTTAAGAAGACAATATTGACATTGTACTTTCAAGATAGAAAAAAATACTAAAACAGATTTGGTAACAGAACCCATGGAGAGGTACCAGTCAGTGGGGAACCCTCAAAAAGACATCCAGATATGACAGTGTCAAAGATGAGCTTAGGAGGTTTCTCACAAAGCTCTAACTGATGCAATGCTATGGACATTTAGGAAACTGATGAGGTAGGCCTGAAGTACACTGTCCTGCCAGCAGGGAAGGATTTCAGAGAGGCTTATTTGATCCAGTCAGCCAGCGAAGGCAGGCCTCCACGCACTACTTGTGTGTCCTTGCTTCTTTCTCCAAGGTAGACAGAATTACGAAAGCAACATGGCTATGAATCCTGTTGGGTTTTAAAGCTACCTGAGGACGCCAGGTGTTCGTGAATCCTACAGTTGTTCATGTTCATTTATAATGCATGGCCTGGAGTACAAATGTATTTCCCTGAGGGTACACAGGTATATGCATAATTTACCAGATTCCATGAAAGCAGAAGGGACACAGTACTACCTCCAGAAGAAAATGTTCTGTCAGAAAATCCTCCTGGTAACAATACAGCAGGCAAGAAATGTTTCAATGATTCGCAAGAAAAAAAAAATTAACTACATTTTTCAACATGATTCAAATTCCCTCTGTATATCCATCACTGAGACAAGAACACAGACATTTGAGTTATGACCACCGCACAAAACTAATCTTGCTGTCACAAACCAAAAAATGACCTGTATCTGTTCAGACACATAAAATGTCCTGTTTTCGGAAAGAGATGACAGATACTGTTGGTCCTATCAGTATGTCATGTTAGCCTACCTTGACAGAGTTTTAACTGTCCTTTACCACCAAAATGTTGCTGACAACAGAACATGTAGCATTTTTCTTGAACCCTCCTTGGGCAACACATTTGCAAAATAAATCGCAAACTCGCTCTGGTAAAAGAAGTCCTCAACATCTTACACGTGTCATAAGTCATTCAGGATGTCGTGTACTTACACACATCATCCATCATAGACAATGCATTCTCAACAAGAACACCACGGTGTTGTACAACTCCATTTAGAGCTCTATTGAAATATTGAAATATTTTTGAAATACTTTTTTAAACTAAGCGTTTCCCCATATTTTCTTTGACCCTTTGGAAATTAGATATTATATTTATTATATTATATTTCTAATACTGAGACACTATTTGATAGTTAAACATGCACCAATGACAAAAATATTTCCGTTCATTTCAATTGCCATGGCGAATGTATTTCATTATCTTCTGCCTTCCCATACTCACAGCCTCATCTCTCCTCTTATAAGAAATGATTCATTAATGTCTTTGTGTGCCATAAGCTAATTTACACACTCCTGTGATCATTATGAGCTGCTTGCCCTAAGCGCTTCATAAAGTATCCATCGCCTCTATTGATCCAAGTCTGTCTGTTATTCAAGTCTCCGGGTGATTCCAGCTTTGTTTTGCAGTTTCCTTCTCAACCTGTTCGCCTATCACAGCCACACAGACAACACACAGTAATGACTCTTTGATGAGATGCTTGACCATGAAGACGAGCTGACATTGAGAAAGGGCCTTGAGAGAGACACACTAGTGTAGACCAGTGGCAGTGAATTCTGAGTTTAATTTATGAACGCATAAAGAGTTTTTAATGTCAAAAGGCCCTTGCGTTTGCTTGGGCGTTAAATTAAATCAACAAAATCTCAAATGCATGTGCGTTCACGCACAGACTCATGCACATAACACACACATGTGCATGTGACAACTCAACTCAGTCACAGGTGTCGACTATGCACAGCTTCTTTTGACTATGTAAAATTATAAGCCCAAAATGGACAAGTAACATTTGCATTTTATCGAAACTGAAAACAAGCTGGCATTTCAAGAGTTAATTTCTCAATTTCTCTCAAATATTGCAATCAATGGAGACAATATCATTGAGGCTTCAGGGAGTAATATTTCCTCTGTTCATTTTGTTTCAGTGAATTTTCATAAGCCTGATCTTTTTGGTAAAATTGTCTTACTTCCACAAACCATCATCTTAATTATTATTTGAACCTTCAGGCTTACATTGTCTGGCCTAATCTAAGCTAAAAATCAATAGTGTTGATGAAGTGTGTTAATGAAAATGTGTTTTTAAGTGCTGCTATGCATCTGTTGTTTGGTTCCTCTGATGATCCTATATCCATGCCTTGGATTAAGTAAGTCACGTATGATGAAGAATTTGTGATTCATACTTGGGGTAGTTAGCAGTTTTCATCACAATGTGACCTTGAGGTCTTTGATTTAATGGAAAGTAGTCAAGATGGCCTTGTTTCTTTCTGCATGAAAAGAGTGTTATAACCCTGGCTTAAAGGGTAGCAACAGGAGGGAGGAAACAAATTGGGATAAACAAAGTTTTACGAAGACAGTAAATGCATTGCACGGTAGGGTGATTAATCCCATTTTATTTTCAATTTTGATTCTTGCTTGCAACGATTATGAAAACAAGTTAATCGAGATAAAGCGGTTATTATGCTGCATTCATTTTTGCAATGATGCTATCCTTTTGTTTTGTGGTACAAGTTCATGCCAACACTTGTCACCGCCCCTCTGTAAAAGCCCAGATTCACTCACTGCTAAGTACGTGAATTTGGGCTTAAGAGAGCTACCAGATCCATAACCTGTTTTATGCATTCAGGCTGTTCTCCTGTTGTACACTACACATGCACTCACCCAACTGTTGAATACATGATGAAGGATGAGTCATTTGACCATTAGAATTTTCTCCATACTGTATCCCAGTGTCATTGTTTTTGCACCTGTGAACTTCCAAATATATATTCATTTTTGTAATGAGTACTTTATGCACTGCAGTCCTACTTTATTATCCCTCTTTATGTGAATGTTGACAGATTCTTCTTGCCAACACAGTCTGATCACATCCTGCATTAATATTTTCACCTGAAAGACAGTTGTCATCCTGTTTTTCCTTGTGTATCATACTAATGCATGCTGTGGATCTACATGCAGCACTGATCCAAATGAAACAGTTTTTCTAACTGAAGCTCTATTGATTTGTGCAACTATAATGAATTTTCTTTCAAAGTAACTTTGATTTTTTTTTATTATTATTCATGCCAGATTAAAAAAGATTAAATAATGTGAGAAAAATTATTTTCTTTGCATTTAGTTAAAAGGAGAACAAAGGAACACCACCACTGGTCCCTGACTTCTGACTCACTGTCTATGTTCAATGATCTAAAATAAGTCCGGAGCAATAACGGTTGTTTCAGCTGGAGTTTAGCAGGCATGTTTAAAAATGTAATTTTCCTGTATAGTTAGAAAGCTACCCACAGTCTTGAACTATAGCAAGTTAAAAATTATACAAGTAAGACTGATGTGCTTGACAGATTAAGCATGCTTTAAACATGCAGCCCCAAACCATGACAGAACCTCCACCATGTTTTACAGATGGCTGTACACACTCACTGTGGTACCTCTCACTCTATAAGACCTGTTGCCACTGATTTTCAGTCCAGTTCTTGTGTAATTTGGCATACCTCAGGCTTTTCTCCCTGTTTCCCTTCCTTAAGAATGGCTTCTT
>VUQI01060294.1:1994-12149 GCA_015106735.1 Paratilapia polleni | reverse complement strand
CCTGGGTCTTGGACCCAGGGTTTTGAGTTTTGTGTATTTTATATTCTTTTTGATTTTGAGAATTGTTTATATTTGAGTTTTGTTTCTTGTTTCTTTTGCTTATTTATTATTACGGATTATATTCTTCACCTCCCCAGGGTCCCATTGTATATAGTTAGTTCCCTGTGTTTCCTTTCTGTTCCTCCTTCTGTCTCTTCTTTATCTCTGTGTTCTCCTGCTTCTGTCCTCCCTGTGTCAGGTTTTGGCTTCTCTCTGTCGTGTCTTGCTTCCTGTTTTATTTTGGTAACTGTTGTTCTCTGTGCCTTGTGTTTAGCTTAGCTTCCTTTGTCTTGTCATCCCTGATTTGGTCCACCTGTTCCACCCAGCTGTTCCCTATTCCCCTCAAATTGTCTCAGTTCTCCTTTGTCCTTTGTCGCGTTGCCCCCTCTAGGTTGTGTGTCTTCAGGTTCTGTGGTTCCTGACGATTTCTAGTTTTTGTATTCCATGCTCCAGCAATGCTGTAGTTTTTGTATTTTTGTAAGCTGACAGCATTAAAAGCGGACTTTTTGAGTTTAGTTTCTGTGTTCCGAGTCCCGCTTTTGTGTCCACTCTTGCCTGCCACACAACCGCTCCTTGACAAGCTCTTTTCCAGTCTTATTGACCAAAGCGCTTAAAGCGCACTTTTTTAATACTATATCACTCCACAGAGCTTTTCCTCTTGCACACACTCATATCGCTGCTTTATCTTCATCCACATCATCATCATCCAGATTAAGAAAATTCAAAATGGTAAGATGGCCAGTAGGTAAAACATAAATATTAAAGGTAAATTCAAAGAAAAAAAATCACACAGTGGCTGTTACATATATTATATTACATATAATTTTTTGTTTTTCAGCAATGTGATGCTGCTGACTGCCTGGAGCTGATTTTACATAAGGTCAGCCCGCAGGTCTCTGAGGTGAGAATCATACAATCCATACTACTGTCAAGAAATAAAATCTGAATGTTTTGTTGATATTTCTGTGTTAAGGTTTTTGAGGGGCAGCTGATGTACACAACAAAATGTTCCAAAGGCCATGTCATCAACGAAGAGACAAATCCTTTCTGGACTCTTCCACTGTCACTCAAAGATAACCGTGATGAAACCTACAGCGTGGTAAGCAGCAGCCAGGGTTCAGACTACATTACTGGTCATACCGTTTTTGAGCTAATGGAGAGACAACTTTTATTATTATAACTATTATTATTATTATTATCATTTTTAAATGATTTTATGTCATACATTTGTAGTCCTTTGCTTCATTTCAGTAATGAAACAAAAGCAAAGAGCCCATTCTGCATTAAAAGGTAACCGTTTTTAAATATACATGACCTACTAACAGTTTTCTGAATGCATCTCACTGTCAATTTTCCAAATGGCCTGTCAACAAATCTTTGAGTTGAATTTTGTCACATGGTAAGGTATAGTTAAATAAAGTGTAGTCATCAGCAAGAAAGCAGCTGTTTCCACTTCACAAAGTCCACCTGTCCTGGTTTGTTTGGACTCTTGAGTTGAACTTACCAAGTTCAGAGTCACATACTTGGGGATGTGAGTACATTCTTGTGCTTTCATTTTGCTTTGCCTTAGACAATATCTGATGCAAACATATTAGTGTCTCTGACCACAAATGTATTATGTTTTCTTTGCTCCCAAACAACCTGTCTAGGAATAAACCAAAACCAACATGCACATATACTTTTAATACCTCTATTGCAGTCACATTTCAGAATGTGTTTCTCTCCTCTTCAGTGGACTATGGCCCTAGTTATGATACTGATGCAATCCTGAATATTTTTAACAACACACAATTTTAGCAACAAGATTTTAGATCAAATTGCACCTTTTAAAGAGAAAATGTCCTCTAAACCCTCTCAGCTTTGGATTACTGACATGATGGATGCACTGAAATGGGAGTGTCATAGCTCTTAAAATGCTGAATGGAAATGTCTATTTCCATTCAGCATTTTAAGAGCTTCTATGAGGAATTCTAACTGAGGTAAAAATGCGAGGACACTGTATTTTTCAGAACTCACTGAAAGTAGCTAAACAAAATACAATTATTTTGCATAATTGTATATCCAAAAGGAATCTAGACACAGTCATACATGCTTTTATCTCCTCTAGATTAGATTATTGTAATTCATTTTACACTTTTCTGAGCCAACAGAGTTTACACAAACTACAGCTGGTCTAAAATGCACCAGCCGCACTTCTTACTAAAACCAAAAAAAGAGAACTCATCGCTCCTATTTTAGTTTCCCTTCATTGGTTATCTATTAATTTTAGAATTGATTTTATTGTTGATTTTTAAGGCCCACTCTGGGCTTGTACCAAAGAATATTTTAGGCCCTGTATGTGCCTGGTTGCAATCTGAGGTCCTCTCTGCTGGCCATCCTGCAATCTCGGATGAGAACCAAGGGTGATCGGGCTTTTTCTGTCAGGGCACCCTTTCTTTGGAACAGTCTCTCTGAGGAGATCAGATCGGCCAGCTCACTATCATCTTTTAAATGTTTTAAATTTTCAGATGTGCATATAAGCACATTTTACTAGTGTGTGTGAAAGCTTTTCAGTTGTGTATGTAAAAGCGTTTCACTAGTTTGTAAGAGTCAGTTTCTGTTCTGTATGTAACAGTATTGTCCAGATCCTACATGCCTTGTGCCCATTGCTCTTCTGGTATGGCACCCATGACGGCACGCTGATTGCTCATCCATTTTGTCAGTTTAAACCCGCCTTTAGAGCAGATGGAGACAAGGTCGTGATAGAGCATGACCATCTTTTTCACTGGCTGCAGATAGAAGACAGTCATCCACATAACAGCAATATATAGAAGGTTATTAATAGTCTCCTGATGAAACTGCTCCTTGTTATCTTCCTCACATTTTCTCAGAGCAAAGTTGGCAACACTTGGTGATGAAGTTGCACCAAAGAGATGTACTCGCATTCTGAAGGTTACCATTAGGCCACCAAAAGAAACACAACAAATCCACGCCTTCTGCTGGTACCCTGACCTGATGATTCATGGATTTTGTCTGCTGCAGTCACCACTGGCTCCTTCCTGAATCTGGTTACGACTCCAGTCAAAGAGTTAGTGAGGTCTGGCCCCTGCATGAGTTCAGCATTAAGTGAAGTTGACTGAAAAGCTGCTCCACAGTCAAACACCACACGAATCTTACTCTTCCGAGGGTGATACACACCATGGTGTGGGATATACCAGAATCTCCCATCACCACATGCCAGGTTGTCTGCAGGCACTTGCTCTGCATACTCTTTGGAAATTATGTCATTCATAAAGTCTATGTACTGTTGTTGCAATGAAGGATCTTTCTTAAACCTCCTCTTTAGGTTTAGAGTATGTTGCTGTACCACCTGTAGTGGTTCCAGTGCCTTTGGCACATTTGTCCTCATCAGTTGCTCAATCTCTGACTCAATTTCTGGAAGTTGAATGTGTCTCAAATGAGGCCATCTCTGAATATCCTTCTGATGTGGAATATTTTCCTTATTTACAGGCATGGTCTCCTGAGTGTAGGTGATTGGCAGTTCAAAAAACATCTCACTGTCTAAACCTGTCACTTCAAGTCAGCTGTTGACCACCTTCTCTTGACCCATTGTCCATAAAATAATACGTGTTCCAGAAAGGTGAAGCCTATGCATTAAGTTTACAGAATAAAGGACAGCAGTCCTACCTTGATCTAAAAAAGGCCTAAGTTAACACTGTCTGGTTGCTTTTCTTAGATTTAATTTGGACTGGAACTTTAGGAAGTTTACAACCATTATCACCAGCCCCAGTAAGACCACTGGATACTAGGGTACATTCTGCTACAGTGCTTGATCCTCCCTTTGTTTCTGTTTCTGTACCTCTTTGAATAAATATGGAGCACTGTGGGGTGCATTAAACAACACACTTTACATGAGACATGCTTTCTACAGCCCTTGCTAATGTGCCCTATACACAAGCAAGCAAAGGAAACTCCATTTTCCTTTAGGAAAGCAATTTTTTCACTATGAGCCCTGTTTTTCCAATTGAGGGAACAACTCCAAAGTGTGACCACCTCCACAAAACAGACAGACTTTACTGAAATCTGTGACAGTGTCTGATTTCCTTTCCTTTGTCTTAATGTTAGTCTTACTCTCCACGGCAGTTACAGTAGTACCGAAACTACTTCCTTTGGACCTTGAACTGGGTCTTGAGCTGGCTCGGTTCATACACTTGCATAAAGCTGGGGATGGATCTTGGATATTTCCAAATACAGGACCTGCTAAAATCTTTACTTGTCTCTCTACAAATTGAACAATGTCACTGAATGTTGCTCTTTGATTAAACCTCTCTTGTTTTTCACAGACTGTTGTCCTCCATTGATCCCTTAGTTTATATGGCAACTTCCTGATTATGGTTAGCATATTAGCCTGCATGTCCAAATCATACAAGTAATGCACTTCATTCATAACATTACAGCATCCTCTAAGAAATAAACTATGGTCCTGAAGTGCCTTGACATCCTCTGATTTAACTGGGCCCATGACAACACCTTTTCCATGTAAGCAGCTCCAATCCTTTGCTCGTTTCCAGAGTGTTCCTGTAACAAAGCCTTAGCTTGAGCATGACTCCTCACAGGGTCAACATACTGACAGCTTAATGAAAGTTATTTCATTTTGCCTTTTCATAATGCCAGATACATTGCACCATTATCTGAGTAACTTGATATTACAGGTGGTTCTACAATGCAAATTATCATCTTGAGCACTGGGGTGAGCAGTGGGCTGAGTTAGGTGATGCTCTGAGTTAGAAAGTTGAACATGGGCATTGTGGGTCAGTGGTCTAACCTTAGGTCTTGTGACTGGATCACCACTGTTAATAATTGTTTGCGGATGCTGTTTAGGTGCCTCTGCCTAGATAGAAGCAGATGACATAGTTGATGCAAAGGTTTTTTGTCCTTTTCCAGAGCTTTGTGCAGATCGTCTGCTTCTCACATTAGATATGCTGTCATTTGGGTTCACATCATCCTCTGGGCCTCCATGAGATGTAGTAGAGCCTGTAGCCTTAATTGTTACTTGGGAATTCAAAGGGCCTTCCAATTTTATTCAGCCATTGTGTTACATTATCCTTGAATTCATTACTGTAGCTTTCAATACTTGAGAACCATTTATTTTCTTTAGTTTGTTCATCCTCAGGCAATTAAGGAATGAGGGATTCACAAAGCCTTAGACCAGTGTCGGATAGCTGGATGACTGTAAATTTCAACTGTTGAGCATTTTCAGTTTGTTTCATAAGTTCCTTCATTGAAGGTATCAAATCTCTGATTTTATTCACATCCATTTTACGCTCCTTTTGCAACCTTTCACTTTTATTTGCCAAAGACTTTGCCATGAGTTTGACATCTCGTTTTTCAACCACAGCCTCAGAATCCTCAACTTCAGCTTTATGAAAACTCCACAGTTCAGTTTCTGTATTACAGCAGACACAGCCAAAAAACAGACCATTCAATTTCACATTTTCGGCAAATCACTCATTTCAAATCCATTGTGAACACGAGAAATCACATAAACAGACAGCTCTGCAGACAACACCCCCCAATAGACATGCCACAAAGAACCACTCCACTCAGCATTTTCACTCCATACACAACAAAAGCAAATGCTGTTTATTGCATGCCTGTCAGCTTAAGGTTCTCATAGCAGCTGTTCTCTGACGTTACAATTGCACACATTTCAGTGTAGTGTGAGTCCATTCATACTGAAGTGATTCTATTTCAACAAACAAAAAACTCAGTGACCTCTTGATTTCATGAAAAGCAAGTAACTGCAGCATTTCAATGTGCCCTTTTTGGTTGACAGAGATGTAGTGACTTCATACCAATTCAGCCACTACGAGGCTAAGGTAGGGAGTACTGCTCTGATGACTCGCTCTTAAACAGACCAACAAATGATCCAGTTTCCAAGCATAGCTCCACTGATTGTTTATTTACCTGTTTCAATAATCCATCCAAACAACAGTCACGCCTGGGCACAAGCAAGCTACTCCAAGGCACTCTAAACAAAGCAAGGTGGTCAACATTCCTAGTGGTCAACAAAAAATACACTCTCCCTACTCACCTGTTCTCCTTTCCACCACACCAGTGACCAGGTGAGTATACAGTATTTCCTACTCATTCATTAAACACCTCCCATATGACATGCGTGCCAACTGTAAACCTAGGAATAGACATCCAAACCATACACGCACTGCCTTATCACCACAGAAGATGTATATGGTTCCTACAGAATTTGTTTTGGATGTGCTGATGATACACAGTCTTATTTAAACATCTTACTTTTCAAAGGTACATCCTAAATGGTCTCTGCTGCTGTAAATCTGTGGTGCAAACAGGGTGTGTTGCTAAATTTCCGGAGCTATTGTGAGTCTCCACAATCCACCATTGCTGAGAAAAAAAATAAAAAAAAGTTCACTGGAGTGAATGAAGAGGATGTGACTCTTACTACACCACCCACCTGTTCTTCAAAACTTCTGGTCGCAAGGGGAAACTATCAGAAGAAAGTTGGCTCAAGGAGGAGGAGCTAAAACAGCTTGCTTCAGACAAAGGATGAAGTGAAGGGCTGATCCAAGGCCTAGTATAAGCTAAATAAGGATTGCTTTGAACTGTGAATCATGCAAAGCTGCTGTAGTCCAAGAATAAAAATATGGAGCTGGGAATGAGAACAACAGGTTCAATTCATTCATTCAAGATCATTGCTTTAATTTTTAAACATGGTGAAAGCACAATATTTATATGAATAAGCTGGAAAAATAAGATAACTAAATATCAACAAATGTTCTCAATATTACTTTCTTGGGAATATTTATATTCTGGAGGCTATTGTGTGCAACCATACATTTGTTGTTGTTTTTTGGTACCCCAAATAATAGAAGGTTACAGGTTAACAGTGAAACAAACAGACAAAATAAACAAATACAAATTATATTATTACGCCCTGATTATTTGTCAGCTTGTGATATTTAATTAGTGCTACATAGGTATGGGTATGGTAAGAGTCTTAAAATGCAAAAGAAGGACCAAAAGTGTAAAGGAGAACCAAAGACCAAATATGAATCACTTCAATCACAGTTATAAAAGAGAATGCATTTTGTCCTTTGGGTGTTTCATATTTCAGTCCTGCTGTGAATTTTTCGGATACAGTCAACTGCTTGGATGATGGTCTCTCTCAGCCTCCGTGAACCTTTCTCACCATCTGAACAACAGACGAAGGCTTGATCCCATATTCGGACAGTGAGGCAGCGTCGTCATCCAGTGGCTTTCCTGCAACAATCAGCCGGACTTCACCCATAACATATCCTACACAAAACACAGGAGAGAGGAATCTTACTTTGGAGCCCTTAGACTAAATATACAAAAATGCCATGAATAATCACACCATGTTCCCTGAGCAGCATTAAAGGTTATTGTTGTTGTTAAGTTGCACTGAGATGGCACATAACTTTTTAAACTAAAACTAAGTGTGAAAAAACCATTTAACTGAAAAACAATAACAACTAGACTTTAGAAACAAAACAAAAACTAACTAAACAAAATTGTGCACTCACAAGTTGTGCAACTAACTAAAATAAAACCACAGTACACAGGAAATGTGTTTGTCATTGTGGTCAAATGTCCACTGGAATGTGTGTTTGAAATGTTTGTATTGTATTATTGAATTTATTAATTCTTGCTTCTGACAAATACCACACATAATAAGAAAAAAACAAACAAAAAAAACAAACTGAAACTAATAGTGAAACTAATGGAAACCAAACTAAATCTAAGCAAAAAACAAATACTGAACACTTGATACAGCTTTTAAAAAAAATAAAAATAAATAAAGATTAAAAAAAAATATTAGGCCATTGGAATGTAGGCTTATGATAGAGTCTGCGTCATTTAATTGTCTTGCTTTTTATCAGATTGCTATGTTATCATTTGAGTCATAGTTTCTCTTTCTGATTTGTTTTGAGTTTTTAGGCTTACCTGACTTAGGAAACAGGTGCATTGCTTTCTTCTTCAGGTCACTTACAGTCTTCTGCTGCTTTTTGGAGTGTTGTAATTTGATGATCCCCATCTCCCCCGCAGGGGAGCGAACAGAGAGGCTAAACTTGCACATTGTGTTTGCCTGGATCGTGTGTGAGGCTGAAGTGCTCGCTCATGTGAGGCGAGTTGTTTTTCTTTAGGTGGGTTGTTCCTTTTCAGTCAGCTGATATGGAAGGCTTTACCAAACAAACAAACCTGAACATGTTTGAGGTTCACTAGGGAAGTTCCATATTCAATTTATTTTCACTGTCATTTTCTCACAAGAGAATTAGAAGAAATCTCATGATTTATTTTTTACATAACATTATGTTTACACTATGGGTCGAATAGCTTATGTTAGCCAATCAGACAAGTGCATTGAGAAAAGCTGGAAAGCAATACATTGCCAATTTATATCATTATTATTGATAATTAATCCAACGTCTGTTCACCTTTTGATGTTTTACTGATTATTGAAGACTTGTATATTTAACTGTGTAAGACTCAGTGCTAGTTCCTGCCAGCTGAAGACATGATACAACAGTGTTTCAGTGAATATATTCAAGGAAGGACTGAAACAACAATTCAGGTCAGGAATTTGACTCCATTCCAGGCCACTTATAGGCTAAGTCTATGTGTTACTTGGGTCTGTCACCATATCATATTTTCTTTTTTCGCATGAAAATAATTTACTTTAATGATATAATTGACCCTGAATAGGATAAGCGGAAGAAGATGGATGGATGGATGGATATAATTGGATCTCTAGTATAGAAAAAAGCTGTGTGCTTCTTCTTTTTTGGCAAATGAATTAGACTCAAAATAAGAGTGAAATAAGGCATAGAAAGAATCTGTAATGATAACTCTACAAAACACGTACAAAAAGAATAATTCAACATTGTTTAGAATATTATGTGTTAACATTAAATTTCAGTTTTAAATATGTTCATCTTTGATGCTAGTAGATATATGATGACTCCCCCTAAAGCTGAAATTTGCCCACAATAGGTCTGGGATGCAGGGCGTGTCCAGAAGGGGGGCATGGGGTGGCTCCAGCATGCTGGACTAGAGTACTGTTAATCTTACAATCCCCAACACCATTAGATGAGAGCTTGGACAGGACCAGTAGGAAGGAATGTAACTGAGTACATTTACTCAAGTATTTTACTCAGGTTTAATGTAGTTGTATTTTATTTAAGTATTTCCATGTTATCCTGCTTTCTGCCTTTACTCCACTATATTTTGAATGCAATTATTGCACTTCGTACTCCATACTATTTATTTTAAAGCTTTAGTTACTTATTATTTTGCAGATTAATTGCATTATTATAGATCAAGGTACTGAGCAATATATAAGTAATTAAAATCACCAACAGCTGCAACATTAAATAGATATACACATCAACAAATCAATAATTATGATCCAATAATATTATATATGTGATTCTGAAAAGTGTCATTCCACATGAGTACATTTACTTTAGCTGCTTTAAACATATTTGAATATACAACCTGTGCACTATTGAGCTGCCTTAGAAGGAGTATAACTTTTACTTAAGTAAAAAATCTCAATACTTTTTTTCACTTTGCAAAACAATTATCCATCACAAGATTATATTTAAATTGTTGTACAGCTCCACTTTTCACATAATAAATCTGCAATATGACGGAAGACTGCAAATGAGTTTGAAAATCGTGTTTTATACACCAGTTTTCTACAATGATTAAATATTTCTGACTAAATAATCTGATTTCCTGTGCCGCTTCCTGATGTTCACTCCTGCCACACGTTGTGCTCGCGTCACACAGAGAGTCAGCAGTTGCTAGGCTCACCAGCGAGGACAGACGTCTTTCGGCCGTATCCAGCGCGCGCCACGGAAAGATCGATGACGCCCTCATTCAGGGGTCTGCTGGACAGGTAACACTCAGCGTGGTTCACTCACTACATGTTACATTTGCTCGGATGTTCATTGGTCTAACAGCTCGAATGATCGGACTTCTTGTTATGGTTGGAAACTGCGCATCGCAGAGCGCGCTCTGTACTTCGATCATTCAGAGTCCGACAGCGTGAGATTTTAGTTCTTATCAAACCTTTAG
>VUQI01060293.1:0-22629 GCA_015106735.1 Paratilapia polleni | reverse complement strand
CCTGCAAACAAAGAAGCACTGTTTTTCCTTTAATTTATATGCAGTAAAGAATTGAAGTAAAACAGTGCTTCTTTTAGAAAGTTCAGTTGGTGTCCCCCAAGGTTCAGTATTAGGCCTTGTTTTATTTTGTATTTATCTTAATTATTTTTTCTTCCATCTGTCCTTAAGACAATAGCTAAATGTATGTAGACAGTCATTTATCTGCATGAGTCATTTCTAAGTTGGGCAAAGCCTCTCCTCTTGAAAAATGTTCATCCAACTCTGTCTAAAAGAGTTGGATGAACTCTTTCTCAGTAATCCTGCTAACATGTCATATAAAGTAAAGGAAAAACATAACCACATTTTGAAATTTTAATTTGGTGTCCCCCAAGGTTCAATATTAGGTCCTCCTTTTATTTAGTATTTATGTCAAGGATTTGCCTTCCATCTGTCCTGAAGTCAGTATCCAAATGTATACAGTCACTCACTGATGTGCATGCTAACTCTAAACAGGTTTTCTGGCTATGGAGAAAATAGCAAATTGGATCAATTCTTCTTTTATTTATACTGAATTTGTTCAAAATTGAAATCACTGTCAAACTGCAGAGAGTGCACGATGTTCAGTATTTTAGATATTTAGGTTTAACTGTTGATAGTTGTCTAGCTTTCAAAAAAACATTACAATAATATCTGAAACAAATAAGCACAACTTTGCTCATTTCTGATTCAAATGAGTACAGACAACGCGAAACTGTGCATGCATCACAGCCTGGTCTCAGACAAATGGTGCATCAATGCAACAACTTTGTAGTCTGTGTATAAGCAAACATTAAAAATAATGAATAAAAAAAGAAAATTCCCATCAGAACTGCAGAACAGTCAGTTTTTTAGTGTAATCTTTTGACATTTGAACATTTTTTGTTTAGGGCTAATCTTGGTTTACTATATAAGATTATTCACAGCCAATAGCAGCATCTACCATCTGACTCAAAGTTAACAAGAGCAACTAAGGAAGACTGTTATATTAAATGAATTAGATTAAAGACCTGGGATGTGGAATTCTTTACCACAAAGTATGAGAGTGCAGTACTTTTAAAAATGTTACATTTAATTTGAGAGTTACTGAGCTGTGAGAGAATGAACGTGGCAGCATTGGTTCATTGCAGATGATGTCTAGTTGCAAATTATATTTTATAAGGATCTTTTATTCTGTACATGCTTTCATGCGTCAGCTTTACATTTCCACTGTTGATTGGTGTTTTTACTCCATTAGCGGGCTTCTTCCTAGGGGCTACACATGAAAAATAGCACCTGCACCTGGTATAATAAACGTGTCGTGCATTGTCCCTACTAAATAAAGTAAATAGGGAAATTTTTAAAAAATAGCCAAATAAACCAAATCAATCACATATGCTCCTTAGAAGAGGTAAGAGTTGCAAATAGGACAGTGTAGGCAATATAGCAAAGGGAGAAAATGTATTTTGCTTTTCTTGGATAGAAGAAATCTCATTTCTACTTTTTGGAGACTTGTCAAAGATGTCATGTTTCTAAGAATATCTGCAGAAAAGCAGCATAATGTGTTTGCAGGGGGGAGACAGGATGTTCATGAGTGACTCAGGTTACCTGTCAGGCTTCCTCAGCTCCCCTCCATCCTCCCTGCTTTTCAGTGACTGCTAACAAGTTTCCTTCTGCTGTGATTAAAGATTTTTAATAAGCAGCATTTACCTCTATTTTGACTGTTTAACAGTCATTCTTTTTGTTCTGCAGAATAAAATCCTTTTGAGTTAAATAACCCCAGTAAAACATCCCATGCTTTGTTGCATATTTAAGCTTCATTCTTCTCTCGGTTGCTTTGCAGTGTTTTTCAAACCATGGTTAATGACTCATGAATGAGTTTTGGCCTGTAATGAAGCATGTAACCACCGTACTGTTCTCTGATGAAATATTTAAACTTTGTTTTCACACTTTCTATTAATGACTAACATTTTTTTCAAAGCTTTCTGGGTGCAGCTTCACTTTTAAATTCTTTCATTTTAGATCCAATCGTGGTTAGAAAACTTGAGCAGTGATCTTTGAGCCCATAACCTTATAACAAAACTTTCTCTATTTTAAAGCACCATTAGAATTTTTTGTATGATTGGATTATCACCAACAATACCAACAGGATATGCGGGGAATGTGAATAAATGGCATTTCATCAGGTACATTTCATAAGTCATGTCTACACTTGTGAAGCTTTTTGAATGTTATTTTATGGAAGGACGTTACAGTCAATGTCAAGTTATAATGTGAAATGAAAGGCAAAAGAGAAAATATGCTCAGTAAAATCACTTGAAACCACTTGGTGGGTCATTCCAACACGATTTGAGGATATATCATTAAATGGTCCTGCTGACTTTTGTCTCAGTTTTCTCATTTCCTCTTTGAAGTCTGTTCAAACACACAAAAATCTGGGGGTTTTTTTTATGTGTTTCAAAAATACTTCTCAAAACTGAACATTTCAGTGAAACAACAGCGTGATGTTTTACATGATTCAGAGCTCAAATCATTTCTGTGACTGAAACATTCAGTTGTTCAGTGTAATAAATAATATTATGCTCTTTGGAATCTACCGGCTCTTTGTGTCAGGAACATGCCTGCTGTAAATCGCTTTGCATTTAAATAACTTCAAAAGAAAATAAAAAAATCAAACAGTAAACAAACAAAAAAACAAAAAAAAAAGAAATTCGAGAAATTTTGATGGTGGCATTTTATGAGAAGTTTGAGTTTTACAGCTGAGTCCCTTTTCATTGTTTTAATATCAGGCTGTATATAAAAGATGGATGTCACCTCCATTTCTTAAAGTGAAGTCCGTGTTGAAGTGTCTTGAACCTGCATTCTTTCTAATAGTCAGCAGGAGGCGAGTGCTTATTGCAAAAATGAAATTGTGTTGTACTGTGATTGTATTGTGTGGGAAAATAACTCTACTTCTCACTACTACTACTACACTACTTCTCACTTATCCGATGAGTTTATGTTCTCAATTGCTAGTTTTAGGTCTTACTGTATATAAAATTATGTTTATTTTATAAATTATGGTCCCATAAAAAGTAAAGTGGACAGTAAAGCATGGGTTTGATTTAGGGTGTGTCTACCTGAGTGTCCCTCAGTTTCTCACACTAAGAAAAAAATGCAGTTTGTTCTGTTTTTCTGCTTTCTGTTTATCTACAGTGAAATGGGACATTTTCTTTTTGCAGTTGATCTGTTGTGAAAAAACAGGTCATTTTCTGTTATTAAATGGTATAATTTTGGTTAGGAAAAAAAAGCTTGTCACACCGGTTATGATGCCCAAAATACTCAGCTTGAGGCTTCAAAACAGGACTTTACAAACCAGCAGGTGGTGTCACTGTGGCTACATTCATCTTTTAAATACAGCTTCATTTAAAGAGCAAACGTATAACTGGGGAAGGTTCAATACAGCTTTTTTTAATAACTGATACCTTGAGTATTGATACCAATTCAATATCATCTTTTCCCCTCTCTTAAACAAGTAAGCTGTTAATGGGACATTTGTCTGGACAGAGATCAGAGCTCCAGATGTCAGCTGTGAAACTAGTCATGACAGTATTATTAAGCATCATCTGTCCTACCTGATATATTAGGATGGACATAAAGATTATACTTTCTTTGTTTTCAGTAGTGATTTTGGCCAGTTTCAGACCAACACTGATCCTGAGTATTGGATTGGCACAACCCAAATGATAAAGTCCTCAAAGTCTACCATTTTAAATTAATCAGAAGCAAACATTTTGGAAGAAAGATCATGCTTTCTGTTTTTTAAACAGCCATTATGGCTGTCAGTCAGCTCATCCAGGTTTCTGACCTATCTGTCCTGGTGGACTTGTCCTGGTATCAGAGCGTCACTCTCTAGCCCCGCCACTGAGGTGAATGGTGTGATTGTTTCCAAGGAAATCTCCGGGTCATCCTCTAACTGGACGGTGGCGGGAAGCAGCAGCAGTCGATTGTGGCTCGGAGAATCGTTAGAGATGACCGACTCCTCGTCAAAATGCGCGCTCATGTCCTCCAGGTGGTCTGACCCGTCGTTAATGTTGCGAGGATGCTGCTGCGGCTGAGAGGGGACCAGCACCTCCTTGTGGAGGGTGGTGTCATGGTGGTAAGAAGCCAATTCATTGCTTAAGTTCACGGCCTCCACTGCGTTGTTCGAGCAGACTCGGTTGCAGCCCAGGATGGTGGCGAAAGCTCGGCGGAAGTCTGCGTTGAACGCATAGATGACCGGGTTGAGAGAGGAGTTGGCCCAGCCGAACCAGACAAAAACAATGAAGGTGGTGTCGCTGACACACGGCGGGTCACAGAAGGGGACGGTGCAGTTGAGGACGAAGAAGGGCAGCCAGCAAAACACGAACACCCCCATGATGATTGAAAGTGTCTTCAGGACTTTGGTTTCCTTCTTAAATGAAGACTTGAGGGAGGCCTCGTCATTGGGCCGCTGTGCCTGCTGCTGGTTCCTGTTCACGCCGTGGCCTTGGTGCTGTGCCTGCTCCGCCGCCCGCTCCAGAGATGTGATCCGGCGAATCTGGGTCTGAGCAATCCGGTAGATCCGGGTGTAGGTGGCGATCATGATCACCACTGGGATGTAGAAGCTGATGAAGGAGGAAGAGATGGCATAGGTTTTGTTCAGATTAGCCACACAACTTTGGGCAATGACACTACTTGAGTTGAGGATGCTCGTGTTGGTGAAGTTCTTGCCACTGGCGGCCATTATTGCCACCATCTCCTCCATTACCGCCTCCTGCTCCTCCTCCCCTGCCCGGTGCCAGTTCAGCTGCACAGGGATGAAGGAGATGAGAATTGACAGCGTCCACGCCACTCCGATCATGACAAACGCCACGCGGTGAGTCATTTTTCGTTCGTACTTGAAGGGGCTGGAGATGGCCCAGTAGCGGTCCACGCTGATGATGCACAGGTTGAGGATGGAGGCTGTGGAACACATGATGTCAAAGGCGATCCAGATGTCACAAAAGCGTCCAAACAGCCACGTGTTGGTCACCTCAGTAATGGCCTCCCAGGGCATCACCAGCACGGCCACGAACAGGTCTGACACGGCCAGGGAGATGACGAAGAAGTTGGTGACTTTGGAGCGCAGGTGGCGGAACTTAATAACGGCTGCGCACACGAGCGTGTTCCCGAGCAGCGTGGACACGATGAGCAGGAAGAGCACGCAGGCGACGAGGACGCGCAGCCCACCGGTCCCGCCACCGCCACCACCACCACTCCCGCTGCCCTCCTCTTCCTCATCCTCGTCCTCCTCTTCCGTCCCGTCCAGCTCTGACAGAACTTGAGTGAAATTACTCCACATCGTGTAGTTCTCCATCACAGGGTGATTAAAAGTGTTAAAAGGACATTAATATCCGCGCGTAAAGCAGTTTGTCCTCTTCCTAGCTGATCTGCGCACACTGAACATCCTCTGTGTCCTCTGTCTCAGTGAAGACTTAAAGTAAAAATCACCTCTATAAAAAAATCACTTTGCTTGTATTTGGCTGTCTTTTTTATTTAGATCAGTCAAAGCACAAAGAAAAAAACGGAGGAAAAAGGTTCCGCGAATAAATCCTCAGAAATAAAAATAACAAAGAAAAGAGCTGGTGATAAATCTGCAGCAGCGGTTCAGATAAATCCTGCCGGAGTTCCGCGTCCCCTCGGGGGGAAAGACTCTCTGCCTCCTCGGTCTTTTGTCCCGGTGTGACTCATAGCGGACTCACCTCTCTGTGTGACGCGCTCACAGTCAGTCAGGTGGAAGCCACTGGGGGGCTCGTTACCTCCTCAGCACGAGTAATAGATTACCGTCATCCATTCCTGTCTGCGCGAATCACGCAAAGAGCTCCGACAGCTTAGGTGCGTTAAAGGCGCACATTTCCTCCGAGCTTTTCAACGAGAAATAAGCAGAAAGGAAAAGACCAGTATTAATATAAGGGGGGGTTTCAAAGTGATCAAGAAAAATACCGATTTTTACCCTCTAAAGTGCACAAAACAAAGTACACTGAAAAGGCAAAACCTCCATAAAGCCAGATTCATTATATTATATTATTTATAATGAACCTATATTATAGGTTGTAAGAATAAGTCAGTTAAAAAAACTAGACAAATAAAGAAATGTGGGATAAAGTTGATTAAAAAGATCATCATAAAATAAAATCATGTCGAGGCAGTTTTAAAATGTTAAGACGATAAAAAAATGACTTAAGAGGAAAAACATCTTGGGTGCTACAAACTAATGTTACTATGATCGGTTTAGCTGCTGATTATTTCTTCATTTAATCAGCTTTGGGCTTCAGAAAACAACACCAAGACTTCCTTTTTTAATTGATCAATGGACACATTAAAACTCCAAAATAACATCTGACAATTATCAAAGCTGCAATTACGCACATTGGAGAAGCTGGTGGTATCGATATCTGGGGGAAAGTCAAACCATCATTCAAACAGCAGCAGCATTAATGGACCAATCATCGCAGCTTCCAAAGTAAAGTCGGGCTTTTGGTTCGATCCCAAACTCCACGTCACATCCTCTTCTCTTTACTTTTTAACTTGTCCTTTAGCAGGACTGGATGTGTAATGGAATGAAGTGTGTATCTGAGGTTAGGAGTTAACACACAAATATGCGAATAAACCTGAAGCACACTTCAGCACCACAGACTGTTAATTAAAACACAGCCCGAGTCAACTTATAAACAGAAGCCTTGTTTAAATTCTACAGTTTAAAAGCCAAAAACGTTGAAAAATATTATTATAATGACTGGACTTTATCTTTTTTAGACAAATGGCTGAGAGTTCATTGTCATCAAAAGGTCATGGAGTGAATGGTGAGTGTAAAAATGTCTCTGAATGTGTTGCTTTCACAGTGTGGAAGTATTAATAATAATTCCGTTTAATGATGATGCTGTGGCTGTTATGATGCCCTCTGCTGGTTGGAGCAGTTTTATTCCAAACTGAACTAAATTCTGTTTTAAGATGAAGAGAAACTGATCTACATCTGCCTCATGCTGTGTTTAAGTTAAATATGAAGGTTCAGAGTGCGAGCTGCTTTGTGTCTTTTTTTTTCTTTTTTTGAGAACTCACATCACATATTTTAAGCAAATAATTTATTCCAGGTTTTCATGTTCACAGCGTGAGCATTTTACTCCATGTGAGACATAATCTCAAAGTTTAAAACCCCTCAGAGCAACTCTTAAGCATTTCTCAGCAAATCTGCACACAGTCCTGACCTCTTTCTGAAGACACATTTAGAATATTACAATATAATGAATCATATCTGGTACAAAACAATCCTGAAGTCATGTTTTCAAAACCACCAGCTAATCGCTCATTCCAGATTTTGATGCTTGAAAATGGTGACAGCTTCGTGTCACACTGACATTTAACACACAAAGAAAGAAATGTTGTCCTGCAACAAGGCTAATAAAACTCAGCAAAACAGGCTCAGGAGGTCAGAGGTTTTTCTTAAAGTTAATCAACAGTTTTAACAGGAAGCTTATCCAGCTGCAGTTCTGTTCAGAGATTCCTAAAAATGAATTTACTTTCCAAAGCTGTAGAAGTCATTCAGGGACTCAACACTGAGAGAAGTGAAGGACAGTCAGCAGTGAAGAAAACAACGGGATTAAAAAAATGTAATATATCACATTTTTTAAGGCCAACCAAAATATTTCATTTTCATTTTCACATAAAATCTCTTTGTGGCTTTTCGGTTCAAGTATGACGGGAATCTAAAAACTCTGGGGAAAAAAAACAGGAGTTTGATTTCAGTGAGACTTTATTCATACAACTTGCATTAGTGCAGTTCAAAGTGCTTCAAAAATATTAAAATGTAATATAAGCAGAACAAATAATTTAAAAAATGCTAAGCTGCTTAAAATGAAAACATAAAACATCATAAAATCCAAATTTAAAATGGTCTGGAAGTACAGCATGTTATTAAAGTTAAAACCTAAAACAAACCAGTGCTGGATAAAGTAGATGGAAAAACACAGAACAAAGTCAAATAACATAAAATGTAAACAGTAGGATAAGATATTCGTTATTTATCCCCAAAGTCGGGATATTCCTGGTTCCCGGCAGCCACAAAAACCCCCAAAAATTTAAAGACAACTTTTAACAAAATAGCTTAAATAAAGTAGAAGAAATGCAATATAAGACAGAATAGCTCAATAAGGTACACAAAAGGTAAAAACAATTAAATGGAAAATAGAAAAAAGTGCAAAAAATATAAGTGAATAAAAATCTAAAGATACAATAAGGAGCTTAATGAATAAAATCTAACAAATAAATTTGAGGTGGTAAAGATTCCTGCATCTGCTCGTGTGGCCTATAAGACACTAAGAGCAGGTAAATCACAATCAGCCAAAAGTTAAAGTAATGCTTGATAAAGCAGATTAAAAAGACAAAACATCATAAAACTGAATATTGTAAATGTTAAATGATGAATAGGGTCTAGATCAGGGGTCTCAAACCCGTGGCTTTGCCCATCTCCAGTGGCTCCCTGTGGCTCTGACAAAAAACTGGATGAATGTGAAAATTATCGTCTTCATTTTGGTGAACCTCAGTGGTGGTGATTAGCGTGGATGTAGACACATAAATGTTTAGTCAACATCAACTGAAACTTTCCTATTTCTTGTTACTTTTACTGTGTCTAAAGCTTTTGATTTACTATCATACTTGGTTCCTTTTTAATTTGATTCATTGAAAATCAGGAAAGAGGTTTTTAAATGTAAAGATTTCAACACTTCCAGCTGCTCTCAGCTCCTTCAGCTCTGACTGTTTTTATGCTCGGGGCATAAAAAGCTAAAAGCTGCCTCAGTGTAAATTTTTCATCTGGCTTCAGCATTTGAGACCATAAAGTGCTTCAGGAACAAGTCAGAGGGTTTGAAAATCAATAACCTGACAGGTAATCAGTGTAGGGACCTTAAAACAGGTGTGATGCATTCTCTGGCTCCAGCGTTCTGGATCAGTTATAGTTAATTTATAATATTTTTGGGTAGAGCTGATAGCAGGACGTTGAAGTAATCGAGCCTGGTGATATAAAAATGTGCACTAGTTTCTCTGACTCCCTCAGAGAGAGAAAAGGCAGCATTTTAGCAATATTTCAGTTTTCATTGATTTAATCAGAAATGCCTGTTTATTCTTCTTCCTGTTATCACTAGAGATTAAATGAAGGGAACCCTGTGTGCATCGCTGATGCATTTTTCATTTAGATTCAGTCTTCAGATGACATTACTGTGGTCCTAAAGTGATATTATGGGGCTTAATTATCCCCAAGAAAATGAATTGAGATGAAAATAGGCAAAATTATTGCAATTCACTCTCATCACTGCAGACGTTTTGCTTGTGTAAAGCACAGATGCGACCACAAGATGGCGCCACCTGCCTGCTTTCTGACTCCCGCAGACAACACAACTGAGTTTATTCTGGGACTTCATAATCTTCTCGTTTGGAACATTCAGATTGGTCGGAATGTCCTTGAATGCACCACAAAGAAAACATTTTAGAGTCTCAGTCACACAAACGTTGAGATTTTGTTGAAGTTTTGAGTGTTTCAGTGCACTAAGCAGGGATCTAGAGATATTTTCTTAGGGTGGCATGAAGACCAGATGGGGTGGCAAAAATCAAAGCCATTTCTTTACACATTTGCAGGGGTTACATTCAGTAATATGTAACATATGTTTAAAAAACATTAAATGCAGTAAGTATACATGTTTCATATAAACGGTGTATAACTTTCTTACTGTTTAAATAATTAAACTTGTCAGTTACATTAAAAAAAGATGTATTTTGATTTTATGTACTGTATAGCCTATAGAAGCATTACCACATTTTGTTTATACCCACAGGTTGCAGCCTATACTATAATGTGTCATGGTTAGGGGTTTGTGAAGAAGTCAGGACCCAAATGCAGACTCTTGAGACGGCAGAATTAAACTTAAAGTAGTTTTTATTTGGAAAACAGGCTAATGGAAAACAGAATCCAAATACAGGCTGGGCAGGGATGGCTGGAAATAGGAAACACAAAAACCTAAGGGGAATAATACAAAAAACAACCCTGGGGAGTGAGCAGAAAACTATGGCTCGGGAACTAAGGAATAACAGGCAGGCGGAAGAAACTGGGGACTAGACAGAGAGCTAGGGAGCTGGGGTACAGAGACTGTGGAATACCAGGCAGACAGAAACTCAAGAACCACCGGGACCTCACAGTACCAACCCGGAGGGGGGCAAACAGACAGGCTAGAGCTAAGGAGCTGCTACCGCGGTGAACTAAGAAGAAACAAAACTTACGGTGAAGAAGCTAACACGGAGATAATTACTAGCAAGAAGGGGTTGAGCCATGGAGAACAGACGAGACAAACCAGTACGATCCGACACTGACCTGAGCGTAAACTGCAACTAAACACTAACACAGGACACCGCTGAGGGAAGAGCGCAGGTGACAATGACGAGATAAAACTAACAGGAGATACCAAGAGAAGAGACTAAGAAAATAAACAGGAAACTAAGCGCAACATTAAGAAGAATCAAACCCACACACAAATAAGGCCCACCTAAAAGAGGAATAAGAAAAATACAGAAAACACCCAAACTCAACCATCAGACCCTAGGTTCATGACACAGCGCAAAACAACGTAAAATCATACACATTAACTGATAGTTTCCCTGCACTTCATGTAGAAAAATTTAAACCACATTTTTCATGATTTATTGGGATAATAACACTTAACTTTAAGCCATTTCCAGAGTGTGACAATCAACCGCCTGCGGTGCACAGATATCCACAGTGTGGATTCAAAATGTGCTCTCCCACCAATCACAGGCCAGAGTGTCGGTTACTATTGACAACAAGAAAAAGCAGTTTGGAGGGGAAGCTATGGGGTGAACCATTTTTCAAGGAAGGGGGGTAATGTTATGGGACATATTTCGTTTTAGAATTCATATTCAGTCTTAACTGTAGCTAGACCTGCTCAAACCGTTAATGCTATCTTATTTTAATAAATAATACTGTCATCTGTAAAACTAGGGTGGGACTAGGGGTGGCAAGAGATTATTTTAGGGTGGCACATGCCACCCTAAACCACCAGAGTACAAAGGTACAAAGTCACTGGCACAAAGAAACAAACCAGTGACTGCCTGTCAGGGAGAAAATCTGCAAGCTAGTAACATGATTCAGAAAATGATGAGCGGGAAGTAGGGGAGACTGGGGAAAGCTGAGTCACTTTTTGTTGTACATGACAGATATTTCTGCCCAACACTGTGATTTTCACTGAAGATATATGATATATGCTTTTAGAAGTTAACCCAGAAACTCATCCCAAATAACTCAGACTAAGCCCAAATCTGGATACCAGGCCTTCAAAAATGTGCTTTTAACAGGATCATCTTACCCCACCAATCAGGATGATGATCAGTTTTGTTCACAAGGCAATAATTCATTAGAGGATGACGCATCTGAATGATGAGCGAGTCACTTCGCCCCAGCATTTTGAGAACAGCTTTTCTGACCTGATTTTAGGCGACAGAGACTTTAAACTTCATGATTACACTACCTGATACTCGGGATAAAAGTGTTAAGCTAGCTATAGGGAACGTATGATAAAATCATTCACCTGGTCAGGTTAAATCCACTCTGGAGGATAATTTTTTACAGTTGTGTTGCTGTTAAGTACTTCAGAAGTGAAAGCTGTAAACCACATGGGAAGTAAACCAGGTCAAGGGTCAAACATGGGTGGCACCAGTGATCGCCTTTCCCTTTGAAGGAGGCAGCTAGCAGATTCATCTTGCCCCATGGATCAACCTACCACAGTCTCCCCTAGAATACATGAATGAAAACATGAATTTTTGGTGTACTGGTATCCATTTTGTCAAACTGAGTGTTTCCACTGTGCATTTTAGTTTCTTTTTATGGTTGTAGTTTTGGTTTTAGGGCACATTTGCAGTATAGTTTAGAGGTGTTTCCAATAGTCCAACTGCAGTCTCTCACTTTAGCTATATTTCTGAGATGCCAAAAAGCAGATTTATTTTCAGCCTTGATATGGTCAGTAAAAGTAAGGTCCTCATCCATAAATGTTTCCATAAATACACAAAAATCTTTCACATAGTTGAATACTTTACTGCCCCAGATTCTAGGTAGGAACTGAATTGCAAACATACATCTTTGTTTCCAAACAGGACAATCTCAGTCTTGCATAAAAATTGAGCTTTGTATCATTAAAAAACTGCCCTGAAGACTTAAAGAGGACCTGTTATGCTTTTTCCTTATTTTCTGTCATATATATATATAGTGGGTGCTCTTTAAAACATTTGCAAGGTTTAAAGCCAGGAATTTACAAAATAACACAGAGGATGAACCGAGGGGCTGCACAAGGCCCACTATGTGATAAATAAGGATTATTTTGAACTGGAAATCACGAAAAGCTGCTCTAGAGCCCCGGAATAAAAATGTTCAGCTGGAAAATGAGCAAAATGGGACCACTTTAAAGCCTTTATCTGTTCTCAGATGAGCTTCCATAAAGTCTGACTTTCATAAACTCCAGAAATGCACACATGTTCATCTAACTTGAGATTCTGACTGAATCTTATACCTTCAGTTGCCCTGTTGGTCTGGAGCTGTCAGGTGAACATAAGTCAGAGTGTGTGTGAGAGTATTTCTTTTGCCTGCGGGCGAAGACGTTTTGTCCCGTTCATCAGTTCCTCAAAATGCTGTTTGCATTTTTGAGTCAGCTTCAAAGAGCATGTTTCTGAGGTTGTGTTTAAGTGTGTCAGACTGTGTACCTGCACATACCTGAACCTTCTGCCCCTCCTCCTGTGTTGTTTGCACATTTAAATTCTTTGTGGTTGCTACTGTATACCTTTTTCTGTTGAATGTGTGCATGTGTGTGTGTTGGGGCGCTCGTTGCCGCAAGGTGAAGGCAGAGTCATCTCTGACGCAAGCAGGCTGATCAGGCTGGCCCGCCGCCTGTCTCCTCCTTACCTGTAATTACACCCGGTGGCAGATCTGGCGGTGGTTCGAGGTGAAGAGTTGAAACTCTAATCGCTGTTTTGGTTCGACTGTTGAGGGGCGGAGACGCCTGCCTCTTGTGTGTGTGCGGTTATAATCTTTGAAATATCAATGAACAAACAGCAATTTTCCGCTGATTTGATCAACTTTAAAAAAATGTTGGTGGTTCCTCTTACAGGTCAGCTTGTGCATGCTCTTTAATCACAGGCCTGTATGTGTGCATGTCTGCTGTGTAGATGCTGCATTGTAGTTGAACTTGCTTGAACCCGCAGACCGTGGAGCGAACTCGTTGGAAGATGAGCTTCTCGCTAACATAAACAAAGAACTGCAGCTAGCAGGGTGCGGCTCACATGCAAACTTGTCTGCAATAATTAAAAAGAAGCAGAGAAGAGAAATTGGATTAAAAGTCTGTGTAAACTACACACAGCTTCCAGGAACACTGTGAAAACTGTCATCCGTTTAGTACCTCCGATACTGTTTAATTTTATTTAGCTTTCCCAGTGCTTAAAATGATTTTTGACCTTTCACTTAGATTGACTTCCTCTCCTTACAAAAAGAGTGATTTGTGTTTTTAAAAAACAGCTGGTAGAGATTTGAAATGTGTTGGCTATGTGGAGGCTAATCCATCACTCTGGGCAATTTGGCATCTTCTGTAAGCTAAATTAAAGTTAACAAAGTGGATTGAAAGCAACAGTAGTACCTACAAACCTCTGATTTCCACACCTTCTTCATCACACTGTGGGTCTATGAACCCACTGACTTTTAATGTTTAAGTTTCTGATGAGCAGCTCTTAGGTTAGAAATAAAAAGCAGCACTGAGAGAGAATTAACTCGAGTTAATACATTTATTGTTTACTGTTCTGTGCACCTGTGATGATCAAAAATTCTCATGATTTTCTCCAGCGTTAGTCTTGTCTTATTCACAGCACTAGTGTTGCATTTTGCTGTTATATTTTTGATGTTTTTGTGTAGATCTTGATCACCTGTTCCCCAATGTCTTTGACTGAAATAGGTGGTGCCAATGTTTTCCATTTTGTGTGTCAGAAGAGTCAAATGATGTGTCAAATGCCCCTTTAATGTGAGCACACACAGAGCCTGGAACAGGAAGCCTTAGTTAACAAATAAAATTGATAACTACCGTCCATTATCTCTAAGCGGGATTTTATGTTTAATCGAGCCAGCTAACGCAAAGAAAACCTGGCTATGTTAAACTTGCTTTGTAGCACAAAATATATATGGTTAAAACTAGGTCCCCACAGTGTGGCTGCCTAAAGAGACGTGTCCCCACAACATTAGGAATACAAGTACACACATGCTCTGCATGAGCTTCTCTGCAGCTACACCTACAGACCACCTGTGTGTTTGTGTGTTTTCCTGGTGACCCTGCAGTGTGTTTGCTGTCAAACAGCAGGATTTATGACTCTCTCTCTCTGTCTCTCTCTCTAATAAATCTAAAGCCGTGGTTTCCAAATTGTGTGCTGGTATACCATGAGATTTTATGAAAACCATGCAGTATTATCACAATATACATATAACTGTACAAAAAATGAACTCTTAATTTACTGTATGTACTCATTTCCTCCCCAAATATCCTTTAAAACTTCTGTCCTCCTAGTTGTTGGATAGAAGGAATTAAGGGAGCATTAAGGGATGACCCAGAGGCCCTGATTTACAGCAAGGACTTTAATAAGGATAAAATCACTTTCTAGTGTGGCACAAACCACAACTAAACACCACTGAAAGAAAAGGGGGGAAAAATTTGCCAGTCGAAAGTATTTTTTAGTTTATTCACTCATTGCACATCACACAGACAGTGTAAACAGTATCTATAAAATCCACAATCTGTACAGACTCAGGCAGAAGCAATGCTTATATACCACCCAGCCTATATTCTTCTCATTAAATCTACCCTACCGTCCAAAAAAAAGAAGGAAAAAGAAAAAGGCAACAGCATCATTTACACATGTAACCCTCAAAAATATCTTTGTAGACTACTCTTTTGAAAAGTAAAAGTGAATTACACATTTTTAGACTTATGTCAGCATTGTTCCATAATTTAACCCCCAAAATTGAAATGCATCTTCCTTTAATCACTTTTTGAGCTTTCTGTACAGTGAAATTACAAAAACCACCCATCCATCCATTTTCTGATGCTTAACTGGTTATGGGTCTTGGGGGCCGCAGAGAAGCCCACACCCCTCTGTCCCCAGCCACCTCCTCCAACCCTCCCCCAAGCCAGCCAAGAGATACAATTTCTACAGTGTGTGCTAAGTCTGCCATCAAATCCTTCCAGCTGAACATGAAGCACCTCACTTAGGAAGCATCCAGCAGGCATCATAGTCAGATGCCCAAACCACTTCAACCAGCTCCTTTCCATGTGGAGCAGCAGCAGCTCTACTCTGAGCTTCTTCTGAGTGACCGAACCCCTCACACTATTTCTAAGGGAGAGTACCCTTCAGAGGAAGCTCATTTCTGCCACTTGTACCTGAGAGTGTATTCTTTCAGTCCACTACACACAGCTCGTAGCCACAGGTGAGGGTAGGAACCCAGATCGACCGGTATGAACCAGATCAACCTCCCAGAGGATCCATGAGGGATGTGGTCAAATATCTTCTCAAGATCCACAGACTGGTTTGACAAACTCTCACGCACCCTCGAACACACCTGGTTCTGGAACACACATCCAGTGTTCCACAACCAGGACAAAAACTACATTGTTCCTCCTGAATCCAAGCCTTGACTAACGGACAGACTCTCCTCTCAAATAATAGTCAATCTCCAAACAAACAAAACAAACTTTTGTACACAGTCTGGGAGTCTGCTGCTGGTCTTATGGCTTTAGCTAGACTGTGAACAGCTCTCAGGCTGAGAGCACCATCTCTCTCTCGAGAGAGGGTGGCTACTGCCAACATTGTGCCAAGTAAGCTAAAGAGGTACTTGGAAACCAAACATCATTTCTGAGAACTTGGCCTACTTCAAAAGAGCAGTTGGATCTGAACCAGAGGCAGCAAGACTATTCGCTAGACTGTCCCAAAGTGTTTGATAAGGTGACTGAGGCAAGGTAAATGGTAGTGGAGCAGTGACACTCTTGCAGATGTCATGGTAGATCCAGATGTGGCAAATGGGTTGTCAAAAGTGCCTCTGTCTGACGTTTCAGTCAAAAGAAGAACTGACAACACAGGCTATTTTGTGCAGGTGTGCGTTGAAACTTTGGCCTGCACTTTTGGGTGTGTCGCTGATCTAAAGGCTCCTTAATCCATGAGATAACTGCATGTCCTCATCTGTCATTTGTAAAATACTGTTTACATGCTGAACAGTGATTATGGAGAAGAACTTGAACTTGTCTGCTAAACAACTAGAATATATTTTTTTTCAGCTTGAGGAGGGAAATCCAAACTGCCCAAATAAACTAAAAATATCCCGGCAGTCAGCAAGTGTTTTTAAAGCTCAGCTGCAACACAGCCGATAAAACCTATTAACTCCAAAACACATGAATCCTGAAAACGGTGATAAGATCTAAAATAAGCACGACTGCAAAGATAAGCCGTTCAACACTCTCTCTCTCACACACACACACACACACTTGTTCTCCAGGGTCATTATTCATTATTGCTCCAAGGTTCAGCAGTGGGTCAGCAACTTTTCCTCTTCTCTCTCCTTCTGTCTCCCTCCCTTCCTTCTCTTGTTCCAAATTTTTGTCAGTAAATCCCACAAGATAAGAATAACCTTACAAACGAACTAAACTTTTACATTTGGGATTAAATGTGGGTTTAATCAGAGATTTAACTTTAAAAAAAATCTTTAATCTTTCTCATCACCATAAGTTGTTTTTCAAGACATATAGCTTTAATTTTATTCCCGGCATGTTCTGATTTATGCAAAGTGGCTTTGGTCCTGGTTATTTGAGGGTACACATTAAAGCTAGCATTAGCTTTATAGCTCGCTAGTTTGCTCAGTTTAACTTTTAGCTTAGTTTTATCTTTTTAACTAGGCAGGTTATCAGCATATCCACAAATATATCCATATTCAGATTACTTTAATTGGAGACAGAAAGATGATAATGTTCATCAGTTTTAGCTGGTAGCAGTCTGGCTAGCTCAACTCTGCAAGCTCATGTTAGCTTGTTACCATAGAAAAAATACTAATCTGGTCTTGGGCCAGTTTAATGTCATCTAAATAATAAAGCTATAGTAACTTTTAAGATTAGTTGTTGAGGTTGAACAGTCTAAAAATGAGCTCCTATGTCATCTCCTGATCATCTTTCTTCCATGGAAATCATCGTGAGGTGATGAAAGATCTGAAGAAGACGTCACAAGAACAAAACAGAGCTGTCATGCTCAGAGTCTGACCTTTCCTATTCTTATTCTTAATGATGACAAAACATGCAAATATTATTGACATGAGTCTGAAACTACAAGGTCCCAAAAATTTAACTACCTAAAGCATGTCTGAGATACTTCACCGAATGTGTTCTTATTCACTCCACTTGGGCAGTGAGCGCGAGGCTCTGTGCTGACGGCCGTGCACCTGCCAGTTTTTTGTGACTCTGCAGAATCGCCATAGAGACATTACATTATAGAGCATGAATTCAAGTGGACTACAAAGAACTATTACAGGAATACCTGCTTGTCCGTGGTGTCCACAGCTGAATCTAATCACCACTTTACCAAGCAACATCCTTCAGAGTTGTAAGACCAACTAACCCTAAAGTACCAAAACTTGCAGTTCCTCTAATGTCCACTAGAGACTGGTTCCAAAAGTGAGTCAGTCCCCATAGACTCCCATGTTAAATTGTCCAACTTTACAGTAGAAATAAACACATTTACAGCTTGCTACAAAAATAGGGTTTGGTCTCTATAGCTAATTTAATCCTTTGTGACAAATGTAGGGGGATGATATAAACTCACTCTTTTAAACTTTATTAAAGCTTAAAGTTACATATTATAAGGGGACACTGTAACTGACAGAAAGATGAGCTTCACCTCAGCTAACTGCAGTCACTGAACCAGATCTCTCAACTGAGTTTTGTGCCTTTTGGAGCATTATGACAGAAAGCAAAAGGCACATGTAGTAGAAGTGGGTGCTCTTGTTCTCAACCAAAAGATGCGAGTGATTTGCTGTGAGGGTTGAACCTGCAGAGCTGCTGCTCTCCCTCTCTTGTCTAACTCTCTAAAAGCTTCCAGCAGCTTGGAGAGGATCAGAGCTTTCAGACCACTTGTTGCTAATAGAGGGATATTTACCCTAACGGGAACAGAGAGAGTGTAACCGCAGGTCACTGCACTCAGCAACAACACTGACACAAAGACACACAGACAGCCTGCTCTGCTTGTACAGCAGGGACAGACCGATATGCTGTAAAAAAAAAAAAAAAAAATGTCAGTCTGAATCAGTCGGGCACAAACAGGCAGCAGGTTAAGAACAGGTCACAAACCACCCAAGTCTAATTATACTGCAGTGAAAACTTTCAAAGATCTTGCATGTTTGGCCATGCAGCTAATCAGGGATGTCACAGCAGGTGTTTCCCATCAGCTGTCGGAGCTAAAGCAGCTTCATCTCCTGTGACATCAGTGCCTGGGGGTGTGGCTAGATGTGCCACACGCTTCGCTTTCAACCCAGAGGAGAACCAACAAATGAACGTGTTCACTTTTTGTCCTTTTTTTTTTTTTTTTATTGTTATTGTCAGTAAAATAATAAAAACAATTTATACAAAGACTACAAAATATAACAAACAGTATAAATATGAGTTTTCTGAAATTAAAAAAATTCTCTTAATTCACCACTTACAAAACATGGGCTTCACTGAAGTTGTGATCGGAGGTCATGTGATGACCACAGGTATCGCCCCCTGCTGGCCATTAAAAGGAATGCAGCTTTAATGCACGTCTGCATTGCCTTCACTTTTCAGACCTGTAAGCTACAGTTGTGAAAAAGGACTCACAGGACTTTATGCAGTCCTGTGAAAATCTAAGAACACCCCATGATTCAGTAGCTTATAGAACCACCTTGAAATAATAATTTACTGTATGGCTTTATCAGTCTCTCACATCATTGTGGAGGAATTCTGGCCCACTCTTCTATAATAACGTTGCTTCAGTTCATTGAAGTTCGCGGGCATTAAGCTATGCACAGCTCTTTTAATGTCCTCTCTGAACCCCAGACCATCTGAACCTTGACTTGGCCATTGCAGCGTCTTCAAACTTTTCTTTTTCAGACATTTTGTTGTAGATGTGCTGGTGTGTTTGACTGTTGCATGACCCAATTTGGGCCAGTTGGTATGATATGCTGATATGCTGTGTTTGGTTTTCTCCACACATGGCGTTGTGCATCATGGCCAAACATGGTCTGTCCAAAGGACATTGTTCCAGATGTCTTGTGGTTTGTTCAGATGCAGCTTTGCAAACCTAAGCTGTGCTGCCATGTTCTTTTTTTAGAGAGAAGAGGCTTTCTCCTGGCAACCCTTCCAAACAAGCCATACTTGTTCAGTCTTTTTCTGATTGTGCTGTCAACATTTAACTTAGCTAACTGAGACCTGTAGAGTCTGAGATGCAGTTCTTGGGGATTTTGCAGTTCCTCTGACCTTGGGGTGAATTTGCTGGGATGTCCACTCCTTGGAAGATTTTCAGCTGCCTTGAATTTTCCACTTCTCCCTGTAGAATGATAAACTTCAAGTTGTTTGGAAACGATCTTATTACCCTTCCCAGACTGATGAGCAGCAACAGTTGCTTCTTTAAGATCATTGCTGATGTCTGTCCTCCATGGCATTGTGTTAACACACACCTGAATGCTACAGACCAGCAAACTGCCAAAACTTCTGCTTTTAGAGAGGTGCTCAGACTTGCTGATGATCAAATAATTGAGTGCATTTGATTAGCAGCACCTGGCTGCTACTTACGTCTTAATTCCTATGGAAGCAGTAAAGGTGTACTTTGTTTTTAGACTACAAAAAGCTCATCTTAGACACTTCACCACATCACTTCTTAACATAACCAGTGAAAAGGATCACTTCATAACCAAGGTTGTAATTTTAGATAAAAAATAATAAACAGCCTCTAAAATGAAATCACAGTGAGATTAGTTTTCTGTCCTGTCTGCTCATATTTTCTCTTCCCGCGGGAGAGATGATCCAGTGTAACTCCTGCCTTTAATTAAGGCTTTCTGTGACTGAAGTCAAATTAATTCATGAACCTTAAATTCACTTTGAATGTTTTGATGTAGCTTGTAATCTTGATTTATAGAGCTTGTTTATATTCTTCACACAAGAAGAAAAAGAAGCAGATTTTATTACAGCAGAGTTCACCTGTGGGTTTGATTTAACGAGCTGTGTAGCAAGGTTCAAAACACAACAACAGGTTATGGCATGAAAAGGAAAACACATTATTAATTAAAATTTACATGATTTGTGTCACTTGTCAGTTATGTTGTTCTGCTATGAATTATGGGACAGCATTATTGCCTTTATCCTTTCCTTTCACGATTCCAGTTCCAGTGTCTCTTCTGCTACAGGAAGTAAGGCCCTTTACTTCGTATTTAGGGAATGCAAACAGCTCTTATTATGGCTGCAGATACTTCAGGGTCACGTCACGAAGTTCTTGAGGAAAATTTGACTATTTGATCTTAGCCCAACTGCCCCAGTGTGTGGTGAGTTCATTAATCCTTGATTACAGCCTGCATGAAGCAACACTAAGAATGCACAGCATGATGTATCTAAGATTTTGTAGCTCAGTCAACAACATCCACCATCACAATGTTAAAGAAGCTTGTGTAAGAGCAGCCGGATTCACCGAGCACCAAGCTTCTCTTTTCCTGAGTCCTTATGAATTCTCCTTCACATCTTTCCTCCACCTCATGATGTTTTCCATCGAGGTCAAGGAAAAGTGATTGGTCAAAAGGTCTCCTGTCCTGCACTTCATCAGAGCTGATTTCTCCCTACACCACTTCACTTACCCAAACCCTAAATTGTTAAATGACTAAAAAATAAAATAAAATAAAATAAAAAATAGTGATAAAGAAACAAATATGCACAGCTTAATCATGAGACTTTAGAACAAATTGTATCGGTGTGTTAATGCATATCTGCCGTGTTTTGATCAGAGCTGTTGACCTTTTTGCCATTTTTCATGCACTTAACATGGATTTTTTATTATTTTTTTACTGCAATGTAAACTCTATATCATCAGTCAAGTTATGGCGGATGAATATTAGCATTTCAGATATTGTGTGATTTATCCATCTGTCATGGTAATAAACCATAAGTCATTTGTGCGCTTACTGTGTGAAAAAAGCTAAAAGAAATCAGCCAGTAATAAATAAAATTTCCATTAAACCCTGTTAACATTGTTTGGGTGGTTGTGAGTTCATGTCCTTTTTTGTGTTCACACGGCTTCTTTGTTGGCGGCTGAAATATTGCGGTCAATCACAACAATTTAAAGCCGATGAAAGGCTGTGAAAACAGAACAGGGGTTCGACTGGGCCGGTTTAACTTCTGGAGAGGGAAGGCAACAACAGCTTGTTATGTGTGAAATAAAACGAGATAAAAAAAGCGGAACACTGATTGAGTTAAACGGCCTGTGTTGTCGGCTAAGCCCCAGCTTTAAAGGAAACACCAGCAAATTAGCCGGAACAACATTCGGCCGGTGATTGTTGTCATTCCGGAGCCAGTTATGCCTGATGCTGTTTCGCTGTAACCCCGCCGCAGTGACACCTATCTCGTCGTTAAACAAATGCGGCGAGGTCCTGACCCTTCTGTGTTTGGATTCGCAGGCCAGGAGCCCAGACAGCCGTGCAGCGCGTCAACGCACGTATCAACACAGACCTCAGTACAGGAATGCAGCTGCGGCCACAGACCCCACCGTGACCCTCCGTGTGTGTGTGTGTGTGTGTGTGTTTTAAAATACATTTTCACACATAAATCCCCGTATCAGTCTCTAAAACACAACACACAGGTCTGACTTCCTCCAGGCCACACTGCCTGAACTGGACAGTGACATGTTTTGTGTGTCTGAATGCCTTTTATAGGTGTATAGGCCCTTTCAGACAGTGTTTTACATTTTTATCATGCAGAAGTGTGCAGTGACTTTTACAGAAAGCAAGCAGAGAAGACGCCACCTACCGAGTTTAACCTTTATTTAACCAGGATAATATTTTCAATTCAATTCAATTTTGTTTATATAGCGCCAAAACACAACAGTCGCCTCAAGGCGCTTTATATTTTAGGGTAAAGACCCTACAATATTAGACAGAAAACCCCAACAGTAAGACGACCCCCTATGAGCAAGCACTTGGCAACAGTGGGAAGGAAAAACTCCCTTTTAACAGGAAGAAACCTCCAGCAGAACCAGGCTCAGGGAGGGGCAGCCATCTGCCGCGACCGGTTGGGGGTGAGGAAAAGACACGCTATGGGAGAGAGACAGAGTTTAATAATAACTAATGATTAAATGCAAATGGTGTATAAACACATGGAGAGTGAAAGGAAGTGATGAAGAGGAAGTGCTCAGTGCATCATGGGAAGCCCCCAGCAGCCTAAGCCTATTGCAGCGTAACTAAGGGATGGTTCAGGGTCACCTGATCCAGCCCTAACTATAAGCTCTATCAAAAAGGGACGTTTTAAGCCTAATCTT
>VUQI01060291.1:0-25222 GCA_015106735.1 Paratilapia polleni | reverse complement strand
TCATAGTATGCAATGTGAATAAACAGTAGTTATACTCTTCTCAATATGCAATGCTGCATAGGTCAAAGGTCAAAGTGGTTTTATGAAAAGAAATATCCAACAATGTCGAACAGAAGGGCTCATTTGAATGAAAAAGGATGTTTCATTAACAATAAAGAATGTATGATGGCAGATGATTTTGTAAACATTTTATGTATCAATATTGGTTTGCCATCTATAGAAACTCATGCAGTTAAGATTGACAGTAAAGAGGCATCAAAAAGTTATGGCTGGAAGAGCAGCTGAGCTGTTACTGGTGCTGCAGCTTCACCTTGTGGCTACTTAGTATAAAGATCCAAACCTGGATATTGCTCCAAAAAAAACAAAAAAAAAAACAAATCTTAAAGGAACACTTGAACAATTTTAACACAGATTTTTGGTGTGATTTTGAATCCAGCTCTCAAATGGTTGATGATTTTTGTTCCCACTGATCATTTTTTCCCTCAACAAATTACACAATTTATGTCAGTAAAGATTTAAAACTTTTCCTTCATTAAGATCCAATGTGATTTAAGTATTCCCTTACTTTTTTAAGCAGTATATATTACCAAGTAATAGTTTTTCCTCAGGAAATGTAGAAGTAATGTAGAGTGACAGAAAGGACAAAGTTATGTTGTAAATGACTAAAACATTCATTTGCTTCCCAGACTTCATTTGCTCAACAAAGCTCACCCTTGGCATTTGAAATGTTGATAGTTCACATACATGAATAATTAGGATGTGACTCACACTGTCTTTTTTTTAACACAACTGAGTCTGACAACTGAGTAATCGCAATGCCAAAAAAAGAAGAAAAAAGCTGGGTTTCATTTTAAGCATCAATCAATTATAGATTTGGAGGAAGTACTTAGAAATCAACCATAAGTAATTTTAGACTATATTAAAATGTTTGTTGGACTGCTTTTACATGATGGAGATGCTCATTCTAGTCTTTAACACCTTTTAAAATGTACTTATACCCACCATTCATAGCATCGTTTTGTTAGCATGAACTTGGCCACATGTCTAAGCAACCATTAAATTAATTCAGTATAAAACTTCAGGAACTCAAAATGCAAGAGGAGTCATACATCTAATAAAACTCAGGATACTATAAAATAGTTCAAGGTTGTAAAGAGGCTTGTTTCATTTCTGATACAAACCTACTTATAATTAGTTATATACTTAGAACTATACATAAAGCAATTTTATTTCAACTCATTTTTGAGAATTTATCATTTATGAATTAAAATGTTTTGATACTTAACATTTCTTTAGTGTTCTGCACTCAGGATTTACTGGTTTTATCAACTAGTGAGTATATAATTCATAAATATATTATATACTATAAATATACAATTCATCTCGGTGCACTTATGCTATTTTACAGACCTCACTGTGGTTAAAGGGGAACCACCAACTTAACATCAAAAGTTGCAACACAGAACCATGATTTTATTTTCTGTGACCTCTGAGCACAAATGAGAGCTTTAAAAAAAAAAAAAAAGTCACTGTAGTCTGAGATAAACTCAAAGCCCAACACCCAAACATGGAAGCTTTATGAATAGCTTCCTGCCTCAAAAAGTTTAATCACGATGGCTTCGTGGGGCTGCAGTCTGAGTGCATAAAGAGATGTTGATCCAAAATGGTCCATTCCTGTGCTTGCTACAAACACTCCAGCTTCAGGCAAGCTCAGGGCCCAGGCAGGATCCAGAGTGTGAGGCTCAGACCCAACATTAAGCAGAACAAGGAAGTGGACACAACCCCAGGAGCGCAGGAAGGCAAGGGCTGAGGGAGATGAAAGAGAGGAGTTTGAGGACAAAGAGGTGTTGAAAGGGAGGAAGGTGAGACTGCCATACTGAAGAGCTTTTTCTCTGGCTCTGGAGATGCTGAGAGAGGAGAAGAGTTGAACAGCTGCATGGTTCATTTTCCCCTTGTCCTGAGGGAGAGATGGTAGAGACAAGTGTGAGAAGGTTAAATGCAATATACCCCAAATAATGCTACAGATGTACAAGAGTTACACGTTCATTTGTTAAACCCAAGTCCAAGAATAGGTCTCATTCACATATTTTTAGAGCTACCTTTACACTAAGTGTGTGGGTATCTGACGACTCATCCATCTCTGTGTAATGCAATGACTTTCAATGACACATACTATGTGGCATAAATGTTTTTACATGGCATCCTCAGCCTTTAAAATAATTCACAGATGGATTTAAAGTCTCAGACGAGGCTTTACCTTTGTTTTCTCCATCTCTTTTTCATACCGGATTGCCGGTGATCCTGGCAAAGTCATCATCAGCACCAGGAGTAACTTCCTCAATTCACGAGATGTTTTGCCTCCAACCTGTAAGTAAAATAAATAAATTTAAAAAATGCAGGTAGGTAACAACTCACTTGCCAAACCAAAGCTGAACACTTAATATGTAATGAAAACTGGTGAATAATATTTGTAATTTTTAAGTTATAGCTGTTTTCCATTTCTCACATCTTTGTAGTCTGATACTTGTAAACAGTCGCATAGTAACATAATTAGGTTTAAGATTTTCAGTCAGACAACCCCTCCTAGACTCTGAGAAACATTTAGGACAAAAACAAAAAAATAGGTTTGCCTATAATAAAAAGATCATTTGATACATACAACTAAAAAAATGAAAATAAAATCAAAATCTTTAAAATAATCACTTACAGATGGTGATATGAAATTATAACCACATAGATAAATCTGACCAATATTTGAAATGTATGTCCTCAGTTTCAAATCAAACATTTATGCAATTATGTAATTCATAAATATAACACCTTATGAACAGCTGTACATAATGTCCCTTGTGTTTAGTAATTCTTGTTCAGACTTCTTTGCCATCAAAATATACAAGAATCACCTTGGATTTTATTGTGCATTTATATAAAGATGTCTTACCGTCCAGCTGGGCCATATATCATCTTCTCTTGTTTGCAGGTGTGTCTCTATAGCACCAGCCACTTCCTGTGCAGACAGGAGGTGATGTGAATGTGGCAGAATGGACCTCATGACCACATCCACCAGCGTAGCGTTGATCTGACTGGAGCCGTTTAGTGGATGCAGAACATCTGCAGTCTGTTTTACCACCACGATCCTGAAATGAAACACCTACATTTTTCCAACAATCCTGGAGCTTCCTTCAACAACCACAACAAAAAGAAAATGATCCACGTTTACATGAATAACTACACCTTTCCTCTTCCTGATCGCTGAATTCCTTGAAGAGACCTCTCCACTCCAGCAGAGTCTGAAATGTAAATATTTCATTGTGAAACCTGAGCTTATGGTAACACTGCTCATAGAAAAATTCAGAACAATTCAGTATTATTTTACCTTTTCTGAATATGCTGCATCAGTGTCACAGATAACAAAACCTGCCACACCTTGCTCCAGCCAGAAGCGGAGTGCACTCTGTGGAAAGAGTATTCATGTCATATTTTATGAAATCCTGTGTCACTGGTTGCATGATCACAAAGCAGGTTTTACCTGTGGGGCAGCTGAGAGGTTTAATGGCCCGATTGTGCTTCCAGCTACATCCTGAGGTCCCAACAGTTCCAGTTCACACAAGTCTAACAGAATTTTGAGATCTGCATGACCAGCAGGGGACCCAGTAATCAGCAATAAAGGACTATAAAAAAAAAAAGGTTTGCATGTCATTTGACAAAAAGAAATAATTTACTCACCTGCTTTGTGGCTCTCTTTGAGAAGATGTTGCATCTGAGCCACTGTACCAAAGTTTTTATCAGTAGCACTGAGATTTAAAGGAGAGACCTCAACATCAAGTACACCCTTCAGGATTAAAGCCCCTATACCCAAAGATCTGAGGTAGGGAAGCTGCTCATGCACTGCTTGAGAGAGAGAGGAAAAAAACTGTGAACAAGTACAACAGCAGTGCTCTCACAACCTGTTACGAGTTTGTTGCAATCATGTGGTAGCCCACAGTATTAATGGCACAGTCAGATAACGTAGTTCTCTGTGCAGAGCAGAACCTATGTGCAACTGTTTGGCCTTGTAGTAATGGCAAAACTGTTGAAGAGCAATCATTTATTTAAATGCATACACTCGCCAGTTTATTTGGTACAATGTTGCAAGTGCTATTTTAAAATGATGGTGATTTTAGAGGATGTAGGTTGCGGTGCTACAGAAGAACATATGGTGCATTACACAGAGAAGGCTTTCTGTCACTGCCCTTGCTAATATAAATAGGGTGGCCGAAATAACGAAAAACTGGTTTCAATAAAAACTGAAGTTTGCATCTTTCATAAGAGCAGGACGGATTGTTTGTACTGCCGTGCATTAGTTTTAGACATATCCTCAGAGTAGTGATGCAGTCACCTCCTGACCACCAGGAGGCAGATGGTCAGGTGATGGTGAAAGAGGCTCTTGCGTTATGTAAAATTCTGTGAGGCAGCGGTATATTAAAGCCAAAATATCAAAATGACATCGGTGTTACTTTTAATTTTGAACCGTCCTACCACTGATGCCCTCTGACCCCTCGGGCTGCGCCTCCGTCCACAGGTCGGCCTGCAGCTGGTAGAACAGGGACTTCTGCCACCACTTGAGGGGTGTCGCAACCGGCCGGGGGCTCTTTATTATGATGGCGATGGCGGTGGCAAGCATGGCCACCCAGGCAAGCCAGAACAGCAGCACCAGGTAATAGCGCACTTTCCTCCAACCCGGACCATCAGCAGCCTCCAGTTCCTGTCTTGTCATGGCCCGCCACCGAGAGGCGGGCTCCGGAATGAGCAGTGGGGCCGTCTCTGACCCGCCCGCTCCTCCCGGCTCCCCGGGGGTCGACACACTGCCGTAACCTATACTCCCTGCGTTCACAGGCATCTCACCTGGCGGCTGCAGGTGGGTGACAGACCGTTAGATTAAAATGTTCACTTTAGATTAACATTCAGACACTGAAGTTAAAGCACGCAGAAGCTGGCCAACTGTTGCTCAACTTTTTCTTTTTGGACCTGCTAAGTGTGTCTCTTTCAGTAACTTGCTGTCTGCGAGAATCAAGATTTCTACAGAGCACTGAGCGCACTCAGCAGGCAGCTTTTTTGTAAGTACCTGCACCTAACCCGTTTGCCTCAGGTGCTTTAATTAATTTGACATACGTTTCAGTGGATACACAATCTTGCTGTCCCCCACCCTGACAAGTGGTGGCACTATGAGTTTCCAGATGAGATTTTCTCTCAAACAGGGTAACGTTTCAGACAGAAAGAAACAAAAAAGGCAAAAGGGCTGTGTGACATGTTGTATAAGCTGAAATAAAAAATCTCATAAATGTCAAGAATACGCACTTCATTTCATTTACGGATAATTTAACATTTTTCAAGTTTATCTTTTTTTTTTCGACACTTTTATTCCCATATGTACACTGAACTGGTCCTTGCTCATGGAAATGTTTCCTCTTGTCCTTGGCAGCCCCTTCTTAAACTCATTTCACCGTCAGTGATGGAGGACAGAATTAACAGCTCTGAGGCAGTGCGTGCATTTTAAATTTCAATTTAATTCAATTTAATTTAATTTCTGTAGCACTTATTCACAACAATAGTCGCCTAAAAGCACTGTATGTTGTAAGGTAAAGACCCTACAACATTATAGAGAGAAACCCAACAATCCCCTATGAGAAAGCTCTTGGTGACAGTGACTCAGTCTGAGTTAACTTATCATGTTTACCGTCCCTCTGTTGCAACTCAGCAAGGAAACCCTCTCTGAAAGCAGAACAGGGATTTTCCTAAACGGTAACTTTGGAAGGTGCTCACTTGATTTCTTTTGACTCAGACTTTGTCTTGTCTTAACGAAACCTTCATCCGAACTTTGAGCCATCTGAAGCACTCTGTGTCTCCACGAATGCACAAATGGAAAAAGTACAGGAAATGGTTTTAAAACATCAAAAAACTATTTTATTTACATTCATGAGACTGCACATATAAGGCAAATGAGATTTAATCTTACCCATAAAGGTGAACATTCGTAACTGGTGCCAAACAAGCCTTGCATACAGTATCTTAAATTTGCAAACACGCTTACACACAAGAGACAGGATCAGATGTGCCATTATAGATTTTAATATATTTATTCTAAGTCTACTTTTGCATTTCTTGTTTCTGCCTGTTGACTGGCAGTTGTTATTGTGTCATTCTGACATTATCCATCTGTTCACCCGTGCTTTTCTGATCCTTCCTTTCTTCCTTTTTTATTTTAACCCTCTTGGTTTGTAACCTCTGTATACTATGGGCTGCAGTTATCTTGACCAAGTAAACACTCATGTAAAAAGTGATATTTCTAAAATCCCAGTGTTGCTTGTGTTGCTTCCTATAAAATCTTGACACTTGCAAGCTTTCCCTGACAGCTGAACAGTAGCTGTCGGTTTAGTGGTCCTCTCGTCGGTGTTAGGCTGGTTGGTGAAATAAAGAGCTGCTTTTTTCACTATTGCCTCTTTGAGCTATGGTAGGAAATTGCAGCACTGGAAGGAAAGACTGGCTACATTAACCGTTTTACAGCATTATTACTGCACATAAACACCACAAAAACTCAGTCATTACTCACATTTTATAGTTTTGTAGCTTTTGTGCCTTCCTCTTTGGTTCTTTTCTTCTTTTGCACCTGTTCTTTCTCTTTATCTTTGTCCACAGGTGTTCCCAGCTGAAGGGTGCTGTCCTGAGCTGAAAATTTCCAGACCTGTCAGGAATGAGGAGATGAGGAGGAGGTGCAGGCCAATAAAAGCTCTACTCGGGCAGTTAATAAAGAGGTGCCGAGCCTCACCACACCCTCACAAAACATTCTGATGAACCTGTGAATGCCAGAGAGAGACCCCTATAGTGCCCCATGTGTTAGTTTTTGGGAGTTTTATTTAACACTTGCTAAGTGAGGACAAGAGAGGAGTCTAGTTTTCAGTCTTTGCACAAATTGAAGCTGAAGGTGGACTTCAGATTTCAAAGACCAGAACTGTTACTTAAGAAGATGTTTGCATGCCTAAGGTAGGACAACTCTTACTTTTTAGACTCAAGATGTCACAAATAAAATATTAAGAGTTAAAATTATGCAATTATGCAACACAGAGCTATTTAGTATAACTTCCCTACAATTTGAAACACATTTTGACATAACACCTCACACATCCCCTCTAAAATGCCATAGACTTCACACATAATGAGGTAGGTGTGCTAATTCCTGGAAACCTCTCATCCCTTTCCTCTAGTATGGCCTTCTACCCCTCTCACTCTCTTTCTCCAGACCTCTCCTTCATTCTTTATCCTTTTGTGTCTCACGCTCTGGCTTTCTTCTCTCATGGCAAACGTTTATGTCAATGTAACAAGTCATTGCTATCTGTGTGACCTTTGCTCCCTGACGGCACTGCGCAAACTGATTGTTTACTGAGAGCTACTGTGGTCCATCACAAGTGTCAGATCATTTGTTTTCCTTATATACAGTCATAGAGTATCACATGGTAATGTAAATTATCTGACTTATACAGACGCCTCTATGATGAGTAGATAACTATCAGTGTCACACCAGGCACTGTATGGTTAAATATTATTAAATACTCCCTGGATAAGCAGTAGAAAATTGATGGGCATATAACAAAGTACAGTGCAATGCAAAAGTCACCGATCATTTTTTAATATAGATTTTTTATATTCTTTATATTTTGCCAGGAAAATGGGAAAGAGGTGCAGTGATTTATTGAAACGTGTACAAATATAAATGGAAATACAGTATATAAAGCAAAAACAGAGTTTGTACAATTCTAACGAGCTTGAAAGTCAATATTTGGCATGACCACCTTTATTCTTCAACACAACCTGAACTCTCTTATTCAAGCCTTCTTGTAATTTCTTTAAGTAGTCTTCAGGAATAGTTCTCCAGGCTTCTTGGAGGACATTCAAAGCTCTTGTTTGGATGTTCCTGTGTTGATGTGCTGCCTTTTTGTTCCTTTCTCTATAAAGATGATCCCACACTGCTTCAAAAATGTTGAGGCTCAGGCTCTGGGGGGGCCAATCCATGACTGATAGTGTTCCACTGTGTGTTTTTCTATCCAGCTATGCTTTTACTGCATTGGCAGTGTGTTTGGGATCATTGTCATGCTGAAAAATGAAGCCATTTTCCAGATGGTATTGCATGGTATTTGGTGGATCAAAATCTGATGGTATTTTTCTCCGTTCATAATTCCATCTCTTTGGTGAACAGTAGATGGATCAACTGAAGGGCCAGATATATCTCTCAGGTCCTGTGTCAGATCTTTGCTGGAATTTTTCCTATTTCTTAAGGACTTGACCTTTAGATTCTGTTCATCTGCTGTAGATATTTTAGGCCTGTCACTTCTTCTTTTACTCTCCATGTGTCCAGTTTCCTCAGATTTTTCTTTAAGGAAACACTGCACACCATGCTGAGATATGCCAAGTTTTCAGCTAATAGCTCTTTGGGAATCACCTTGTTGGTGCAAAAATACTATTTTATTCCCGTCAAACTGTGTTATCTTTGGCATTTTTTGTAGATTCAACTACAGAAATTGGAACAAATGATCTGTTTTTGTGACAGGCTGCTCGTATAATTTAAAATTGGTTCTTTGCTTAGTTGTCTGTTATGTGCAGACACAACACTGGTTCATTCCTTGAGTTCGGTGCCTTTTTTATGCTTGAATGATTCATAGGTGAGTGTTAAGTGTCTTAAACAAAAGAAAACATTCCTCTGAAAGTGGTCAGGTACAAGGACTGGACTGTAAATGAGTGAAAAAGCAGCCAATGTCCAAAGAAAAAAGCCTGGAGAACTATTGCTCAAGACCACTTTTAAAAATTACAAGAAAGTCTGGTTCCGTGGATGTAAAGAAATGAGGGCTGGCTCAAGACATTTGCACAGTACTATATCAAATGTTAAAACTAAGAAATTTGATTGTTTTGTTTAGAAAACATCCGCTCATTTTGAATTGACTGACTACAAAATGTTCACATAAAGTTGGGACAGAGGCACATGAACCACTGTGTTGCATCCCTCCTTTTCGTGTTTGGGAACTGTTAACCTGCATTTTTGGATGCAGTAATGAAGTGCATTCACTGACAGCGGTTTTCATGAGCACACGCAGTCAGTTCCACCCCCTTGTGTAGAGAGATTTCACTAGATTATCTAAATCTGTTAATGGCATTACTTACAGAAGGTGATGAAATCCCCCAATTCTTTGGAATTCTATGTTGAGAAACACTATTGTTAAATTAGTGAACTATTTGCCCAAGCAGTCTTTCACAGACTGGTGAACGCCTACCAAGCTTTACATCAGAAAGAGTCTCTTTACACTCTGAGCTATTGCCAATTCATTAATGTTGATATTTTTTTCTTTAGCATTTCACAGCTTTTCCAAAATACGCTGGTGGCATCAAATTCAAAATTAACATTTTTTCCTACATAAACAGTTTCAAAATTAGATTTATTTTGTTTGTACCATTTTCAGTAAAAAAGGCTTTGAACGATCACATTTAACTCACATTTCATAAGGGGTCGCAACTTTTTTGGAAACAGGATTAGAAATTATTGTGATTTGTTGTTTTTTTTCTTTTTGCTTTATTTGAGTGTAAATTAGCCTGCTTTTGATCTTGTCGGCAGTGTTATGCCACTCTTTAGCCCCCATTCCTCTCCACCAGTCTGCAGGGTGCTGACAGGGCTAGTCACATGACCACCAGTCTGTTCCAGCGAAGTCCTGCTTTCCAAGCATAAAACCCACTGCTGGCTTTCCTGTGTAAGCCTAACCAATAACTGGGTAACCACTGAGTTTGTTACCATCCAGTTTCTCTTCTAATCTTTAATCTGAGCATTTTATTGTGGTCATGTTATGCAAAATTAACATGAAACTTCCTCCACCTGCAAAACCTGTGCTGCTCAAAACCAGTCTTATAAGCCAAAATAAGGACTCCTCCTACACTATTATTTAAAATGATCTTTTAAAATACATTTTCCAGCTGTGTGCATCCACTACTACCTCCTCTTTTCATGAAACACAGCATAAGTGTGCAGAGGCTTTCACTATCACTGGCAAATTGAAAAAATTAAAACATACCAACAAATATTTTGTATCATTTTCTTATTAAAATTCTTGTTTTTTGAGAACAAAGCTCAACTGAATCCTTAGCCACTATCCACTGCTACCCTTTGCTCTTCTGAGAAGTCCTCTTACAGTGAAATGACAAACCTGAAGGATCCCATCCACCCTGCTCAGGCAGGGTGGAGCCTTTGTTACAGCAGGGACTAATAACAGTGCAGGAATTCAGCTGCCAACTCTCAAAAAAAATACACTCACTTGTTGTGGGTCTTGCCGCTTGAGCTGGGGATCCTCCTGACAATGACGGAGGAACCTTTGGGGATCAGATCGCCACTGTCGGTGTACTCTGAGAGGGAGAGAGGAAGACAGTGAGGTAAACTGGCTCAAGGTATGCGACAAGGAGGGAGTCCATACAAGAGTGTTACTTAAATAAAAGATAAGATTATTAAACATAAACCAACAAAACACAAATGTCAAAATGCATAGTTCATCTGGGCCAGCCTTTATAGCCTGGAAGGCCCAGGTGAGCTGCATCATCTGACAACATTCCCATGTCAGCCAATAATCAGTAAGAGTAGGGCAGGATTTTCTTGGAGACAGTGGAAGGGATGTGACACCTTAAAATCAAGCTTCCACCTTGACATTGAAAATGAAAAGCACTGAAATCAAACAACACAAGGCAATATATAAAAGCACCTGTACAAGATATCCTCCCTTCAAAGGATAAACTACCCATAAGGAAATTAAATTAAGGGCAAAACGAAACTACTAGTAAGAGGAGCAGCTGAACTGGTCCCAGGTCAGTATCCTGGATGAGCCTCCATTTGTCACAAACTGGTTTGAGGTTTGTGACAAAGAGGGAGTCCATCCAAGAAGTTTCTTTAAATAAAAGATCATTTATTAAGCATAAACTGCCAAAGGAGAAACGTCAGAGAGGGTTGCTGCCAGATGGACTGGAAGAGGGAGGAGTGTGACACATTTCAAAAGCAAATAAGAAGCTGGATTTGTGGGTTTCACGCATATAAACTTACATAAATATACATCAATCATCGAAATAGTTATTGGCGAACTTTCTTGATTTTTGCCTTCAAATGAATCAAAGTGTGTAACTCTGATAAATGAAATCAATTCTTTATCGGGTCATTTCATATCCAGTCAACCAAATCTGAGAAAGGTTCCCCCCCCTGACCCTCTGGGAATCAGCTGATTTTACTGTACAATAACTTCAACACAATTAATGAAGTCATGCAAAATTTTAACTTCTTACTATGAACATTGTCTGAGTTACAGGCCCTAAAAGTACATGGGGGCAGATTTTTGTTTTAATTTGAGTCATTTTCCAGCATTTCTGACCCCTCACAACTTCATAAAGCCATGAAAAACACAATTTCTTCTATGGCTAACTTTAAGCCTCAAATATGATGGGATTTATCAGTTTCAGCAGCAAAACTGCACCAATTTAATGTCTAAGACGCAGAGTAACAGAAACAAGCATTGGTACCCTGGATGTTTTCTCCATTTTCTCATAATTTAATAGAGAAAACTTCAAAAACTACATGTTAGGTAAACTTTCAGGAGTTACCATGTGGGATGGGTGGCTGGCTACGTTTCACCTCCATTTTGATACCGGGCTCATCTTCCAACACTGATTCCTTTCGTGCCAAAATAATTTTATAATACAGTAGCCAAGTGTCAAGATGGGAGGCACGGATTGATTTGTCATGGAAAGAACCTTTGGATACTTTCTAAAGTGAAAGACTTTAAATTTTCAAGCTGAAAAACTCCAATTTTAGTCTGAATCTCTCAACTGTGCATCAAAGCAAAGTTAAGGAAATATCGACACTCTTTGAGGTAAAAAAAACCAAAAAAAAAAAAAAACCACATCATCCTCCATGATGCCCCACTGTTGTGCAACTTATTATTATTTTCGTTATATCCAATTCAGTTACTCAGTCTGTGATGGATTACAAAGCTTCTCAGCAGGTTGTTTCCTCAGTCTGAGGCGATACTACTGCATTTCTCTTTCTCTGTTTTGCCATGTGTACTTTTGCTCATGCTGCAGTATATGTCAGCAGATGACTCATTCGTGTGTGTGCATCTGGGGGCTCTTAGCCGTATGGTCATGGCTAAAAGGTGCTCCTGTCCCACCTTCGTTATTTTTAACCCACGCTTCTCCTGAGACTTGCACATGCACGGACAGGGCTGACCCACCGCCACCATCAGGCCTCTTAATTAAGAGCACGAGGCGTAAACGCGACAGGAATGTGGCCCATTCATTAGACCTCTTTGTCCTGGCTTGACATTTATGGACCCCCCCCAGTTAACCCAAAAGAGGTGACGCAACCCTACCCCCGTCGCCAAACAGCTGTGAAACCCTGAACACGTGCTTTATTCCGACAAAGTTGTAGCCGTTAACCTGTCAGTCTAAACACCCTCTTATCAGTGTACACACGTGTTTTATTACCTTCCTTGGTCTGTGCGTTTGTGATCTGCAGGTCGCAGTCCCCGGCTCGGAGCTTCTCCCTGTCCATGATCTGCCTCTTCAGCTCATTCAGCGTGATGTGCGGGCCATCAAAAACCACCGTGTCGTAGCTGAGTTTGGAGGAGAATTTATAATGAATGTGAGGCATGCTGAAAACCAGCAAAAAAAACCCAAAAAAAACCCAGTCCTAGGGTGTCTAAAAACCGACAGCTGACAGCTTCTCTGCGATGCCAGAAAGCCTGTACTGTGGTAGTTACTATGGGAGTACAAAGTTAGCTAGCTGCCGTTAGCTGCCGGTTCACCGCTAACAGGCTGGAGCGTTAATGACCAAGTGCCCGGCCAAGTGGCTTTTTACAGGATGACATGTCCCGGCGTTTGCTCTAAGAGCAGCAGAAATTCAAATCAAAGCGACTTCAGTCGGTTTCGAGTCTATTTTGAACTTTTATTCGCGGTAATGTTGCTCTCAAACCCGAAGAGTTCGCTGACAGAAACCACCAGCTGTTTCCACCAGCAACGGCTCGTCAGCACAGTGCACGCACCAGCTGATGCCGCGTTCACGTGACCCCCAACTTCCGAGCCTCCTACTAACTCCAGCGCACTGTTGTGCAATTGCTATCGACCTGCTTTCCGCAGAGGTTCGAAGTGAAATTCAGCCGTGCATGCTTATTACAATTAGAACAAATTGCACATTTTCACAACACCTTCAGTGCATTCAGATAAAATGCTTATGATCTTTTATAGTTATGTATGTACAGACAGAGGAGAAGAGACTGCACAAATAGCTATGAGGGGAAAAGTGTCCAGTTTTTATCTTCAAAGATCCTGGCACATAGTACTTAAGAAGAAAACAAGGGTTAAGCCTGCCGTACTTCATCTGTAAGATAATACTTAAAAAAAAAAAAACAAAACAGTGTCGCTATACACGTTAAAGTCCGTGTTCTTTTTGTTTCTTGAGGGAGAAGAACAATTTTTCGCTCGTCACGTGAAGGCAGCATCTTGCTTCCATGTAGCAGTTCACCTGTTTGGTGCTGGGGGGGGGGGTCAGACAGGGCCAAAGAAATTCAAAATTACATAGCTTAACAATTACATAATCGCTTGTCCAATTCTTTTTTTTTTTTAGTTATCGTTATTTTTCTTTCTTTCTTTTTTTCGTTTTTGCAACCGATTTCTGCACTGAAATCCAAAACCAAGAAAGTAGCACATGGCCTCCAAATACAGTACCAGTAGAGGGAGACAAAGCACCATTTATGATGCTTTTCTTAATTGAATTTAAGTATGGTGCAGTGTGCAGTGAGTCTAAAAGGTTCGTATTTTGACTCATTTAGTGCAACAGTCAAAGTAAAACATGCCTTTTTTGTCCTACATTTAAATAAAACCCTGTTTTATTTATTCTGTCTGTACAACACGAACTAACCCCTCCCCCCCCAATATCTAACCACCTTTCAACCAATAAATACAATAAAATAAAATAATTTTCTATGTTCAAAAATTCCGTTGTTCTTTGGTTTGATTTAATGTAAACTGTCTAAGATACCAGTTCCTGATATGAAATGTATGAGTATTCACTTTCTTGCTGAGAACTGGATCAGAAGATTGATCCCGGTCTCACATCTGTACAGTCAGTCTCCTGTTTCAGGTAGTCCCGTGACTGCAGTCAGTGACTTTCTGCAGTCTCTGGTTGTTGCTTTGCAACTGTTCCCACCTAAGAAATAGTGTAAACAAAACTAAACAAACAAAAATGTAAATTATACTGCCTTGCCATGGACTGGTGACCTGTCCAGGGTGTACCCCGCTTGTCGCTCTATGGTGGGCTCCAGCCCCCCTGCAGCCCTGAATTGGAGAAGAAGAAGATGGATGGTTGGATGTAAATTTTATTTATTTATTTTTTAATGGAGTAAGAAAACAAGATATACTTTGTTAATTAGTGACTTTTGAAGTCACCAGGAGATGGACTTTGTTATCTTTGGAAAGAGCCCAGCTAGCTGTTTCCCTCTGCTTTCAGTGGTTATGCTAAGGTAAGCTACATGGCGGGCCACTGGCTGTGGCTTCACACTGAGGTTCAGGGTTTGAACCCCTCAGCTGCCCGGAGCCTTTCTGCTTGGAGTTTGCAAGTCCTCTCCTGGGTACTCCAGCTTCCTCCCTCAGTCCAGGGTGAATCACCAAATTGGCCATAGGTGTGAATGATTGTCTGTCTCTCTGTGCTAGCCCTGCAATATGTAGGTGACCTGTCCAGGGTGTACCCTGCCTCCAGCCCTATGACAGCAGGGATAGACTCCAGTCCCCCACAGTACCCGCACTCTGAATTGGATAAACTGTTAAGAAAATGGATGGATGTATAAGCTAAATGGCTGCTGACTGCAGGTAATCTTCTTTCTTTCTTTCGTTCTTTTTAATATGAACTAGTTCATCACAGACTAATGCTGCAGCACTAACAGCAACAGCACCAATGTAAATGGAGGAAGCAAGTAGCTTAGGAAGCAGGACCTGTGACATCATCGCCACAGGTTGGTAGGGGACAGGCATGCACTGACACACAGTAGTGGACTGCAAGCTGATTGGCTGGACTCCGATAAATGAAGGCAGAGAAAGGACTTCTGCACTCAGTCCTCTTTCTCCCTTCAGCCTCTTGGTCTGTTTCTTTCTCTCCTGCCTGCTCTGCTCAGAGGAGGGATTTGCCCTATCTTCCCTGGCTTAGCACACCATTGTGAAAGCAGTGGGAGGATGGAGAGATGCAGAAGGAAAAAGAGGGGGAGAGGATGAAAGGGAAACAGCTGCTGCCTTTAAACTGATGTTCTTCTTATCGTGATATAATACAGGATATGTTCAGTGACTCAGCCATCAAAGAGCTGCTTGGAAACAATTATATCCTCTGCTTTGTGTGTGTGTGTGTGTGTGTTTGATTATGCGTATTTAAATTGTGGGCATATGTTTTGTTAAATGTGAATATATTATAGGATCTGTGTATGGAAACCTATTTCTGCTGGAAGAAAAAGAAACATTAGATGAAATCGTCTGAGAGAAGACAAAAAATTATAGTTACATACGGTGAATGATGATAGTATCATAATTATGTCATACAAGTCAAAGGTTTGGATTAAGAATAAAACGCGATCAGTATTTTTATTGTTGCGAAATTGCCAGCAGTTTTTCATTTTTCTGTCACACATGCATCATATAGGCTCTTGTCACATATATAATTATGCATCTGGTCTATAGTAACCATATGGCCTGTCTGTTTACTGCCTGAAATGAAAAGCTGATTGGTGCATAAGTGAGCACTAATGTGACTGAGTGTGCTACAAGCCATCATTGGCCATTTAAACAGTAATTCAGTGAATTTGAAAAGTGGTGTGATTTTTCAACCCATCGCATAATTTCAGATTATTTCTGTCAGGTCTGGGTGTTCAGGTTAAAGCCTTAGAGGTGCCACAGGATGCCACTGGAGTGAGCAAGGCCAGCTGTTTCCCATTTTCAGTATTTATGATACGGTAAGCTAGATGTCAAAAAAATGATAGATATTTTGACTGAAACTCACAACACAGTAAATTACTCACTTAAAAAACTGTACATACCTCAGGTAGAGTGGTATCAAATGCCTCCTGTGCCTTATGATGAGACACTGGGCTCAAAATGTTGTGCTTTTTAACGTCTTCAACAGTGAAGCTGCAAACTGATATGGGAATGGTGTTGGTCTTTTTATGCCATTATGAGAGCAAATAGGACAATTTTCCTAAAATGGTCTCACCAAGACCAAGACAAGCAAGTATTTTTTTGTTGAAATGAATAAAAAAGAATGGTACAGGGTTTTTAGTTTTTGATGCCTGACTAATAGGGGATTCATGCTTATGTGTTAAGTCTACGAGTAGATACGCCGTAACCACAAACCCTTCTGAAACCCTATGCCTTAACCTACGCTGTAGGCTCTAAATAGAATCAATGCAGAAGTCTAATTTAAGCTTAAGTTTCATGACAAAAAACATTTTAAAAAATGGATGTGCTGAAAAACTGTGAAATACCTGTTTACATAAGAAGGTTTGAGCATTTTTAACCTATCAGTAATTTTTAAGTCCAATGGGAGGTCTTTAAATTGTTCATTTTTTTTCCTAGTGAATAGTTCAAAACCTAAAGATTTCTAATTTCTTTTATTATAAAACAGAAAAAAGCAGTAATTATTTCTGAATTTCTAATTGTTTCAACACTTCAATGCAGTTAATCCCTTGATCCTCATCTTTTTTTCCATATCCTCACTGTAACTGAAGACCCATGCTGTGCACCTTAGTTTAGCTGGAGGGCCAAGACTGAGAGAAAGCAAACTCTTTAGACCAGAGTGACAAAAAAGAGCAATTTTTCCATCCTCTTTTGGTCCTTGGTATTGTTGACTCTTCTAATCGTCCCTCCACTGATGTCTTCGGCCCTCAACACTGTCTCCCATCCTCCCCTCCACCTTTCTCCCTCTTGTCTTTCTGCTTGAGCAGAATTCACAGCTCAAAGGCTTTTTTCACGCTTCAGATGGCCATAGTGTTACTACACCCAAGGAACACACACACACACACACACACACACACACACACATGCGAACATATGAGACTGCGCTCTTTGTCAGTGACAATGGCTCTGAGTGCTCCTCACTCACTGTTTGACCTTCTCAGAAAGCAGAAGTGTCTCTTGTCCACAAGAACTCAACTTGCTGAGATTTACCCACTCAGTCTGCAGCTGAGTGCAAGTTAAAGCTGGATGGCAATCCACAAACACTGGACTAACATTATATGATTGAGGAAAAGTATTTCAGTGGATTGATAGCCATTATAGTTACATGGCTCTTGGGATGTCAGTGTCAAGAGTCTGACGCTTTATACCAGACTGAGTACCGGAGGAGTTGGCACAACCTTTAGTACAGGCATGCATGAATCCTCATGACTTTGCTTGATCCCCTGACTTTTCTTCTCATGTCACTAGGTTGACAGTTGTGTTTTCTTTTGGAATTTATACCAGTGGGATACATTAATTTGCAGGGACATTTTCTGCAGGCATTAGAAGGTCAATTTCTTAATCTTCTAACTTCATTGCTGTCAAAATTTCAGTTTAATCAGTACTTTGGTCTAAAATTAAATATTAGTGAAAATAATTATTAAATACTAAGGTAATGTCATACTGTGCACATTAGGTACACTTAAGGCCTAGGTAAATGCTCCACATAGGTGCTGGCAGACTCTCAGTCTTGGCAGATAGTTAGTAGTTGGGAGTTTCTCCTGGGATTTTCCCGCACAACCATCTATAGAGTTTATAGAGAATGGTCTGAAAAAAGAGAAAATATCCAGTGAGTGGGAGAAAATGCCAGATGATCAGAGGAGAATGGTCAGACTGCTTCAAGCTGACAGGAAGACAACAGTAACTCAAAGAATCACTCGTCTGAAGCAAGGTATGCAGAAGAGCATCTCTGAATGCACAGCACATCAAACCTTGAAACAGACGGGCTACAGCAGCAGAAGACCACACCAGGTGCCACTCCTGTCAGCTAAGAGCAGGAAACTGAGGCTACAATTCACATTGACTCACGAAAATTGGACAATAGAAGACAGGAAACTTGTTGCCTGGTCTGATGAGTTTCAATTTCTGCTGCGACATTCGGATAGCAGGGCCAAAATTTAGCGTAAACAAACAAACGCATTGGATCCATCCTGACTTGTATCAATGTGTCAGGCTGCTGGTGGTGGTGTAATGGTGTGGGGTATATTTTCTTTCACTTTGGGCCCCTTAGTACCAAGTGAGCATCATTTAAACTCCACAGCCTACCTGAGTATTGTTGCTGACCATGTCCATCCCTTTATGACCACAGTGTACCCATCTTCCGATGGCTGCTTCCAGCAGGATAACGCGCCATGTCACTAAGCTTAAAGCATCAAACCAGTTACTTAAACATGGCAGCGAGTTCACTGTACTCAAATGGCCTCCACAGTCACCAGATCTCAATCCAACAGAGCAGTTCTGAATCTATGCCACAACGAATTAAGCCAGTTCTGAAGGTTCTAGTACACCTTGGTTCTAGCAAGGTGTAACTAATGAAGTAGTCAGTGAATGTCTCAAAAATGCAGTCCCTGAGATAACCAGAAATTTTCTCTATCATAGCTAATGAAACTTTAATACTTAGGCTCAAAGCATTTTGCAAGCAAAAAAAAAAGATTAAAGGGATTAAAAAAATAATTTGGAAATTGTTAGTCTAAACAAAGAGTTACAGCTGACAAGATTCGTGGCAGCTGTTTCTCCTTAACACGAAAACCCTCAACAATTAAAAACAGCTGCACCAATCAACAATTTAATGGCAAAAAATGGAAATGATTTCAAGAACCCAAAGCAGATAGAGAGGAAGAGGGAGAAAAGTGAGAAAGGAAAAATATATGAGGCAGAATACACGAGGCAGTTGTGCTATAGGGAATCCTGGAATCAGCCATCAGTCAAAAAACGGCCCAGAGAGATGACTTGACAGATGCATCCATTACAGACAAGATGACAGGAGGTACAACACATGGCTCATTTCCAACAGCTTTGCTGGGTTGGCTATCAAGTAAATGCTAATTAAGAGAGAAAAAACCCTGAGAATTATGAATTATTATTATGCTATAGTTTAAAGGTTTAATCATAGTGTTTTTTTTTAGGATTTTTTCACATATACTTTTCATCATGGCTACCTTATATGAAGTCCACTTACTCTTCTATCTCAAGCAAAAAATGTCTTCTCCGTTGTTTCACTTGCTTCATTGATTACAGGTACGGGGGAAACAATGTCTCCATCAACTCTCTCAGTGTGAAACTCACAGAAAGGGAAAGGGGTTACCCATAATCATTTGATAGAAACTACTGATGTGCTTGAACTAAGTTCTTTGTGGAAATGTGTTTTACATCTGTCGAGTAAGTGCACATTTTGCACCTATTTTGTAATGAATAAACCACTCCATATTCTTGTCTGTTGGAGTGGCCAAATGAGTACTTTCTCCCAGGGTCCTCAGCTAAACAACCACTGCTTCACATGCTTCAAAGACACCTAACCTGGATAGCATTTTCTTTAAACAAAAAAAGTTTTTTTTAATAAAAAGAAAAAATAAATGATGGGATCTTGCTGAACTGAAAGCAGAGTGCAACTATCCCAGCCTTAGACTTTTAAAGATAGTCACATGATCACAGAGAAAATAAGATTGATGCATTTGATTGCATTTGATGCAATAAGAAACCGTTTACTTGTGCATTAAGGCAAACAGGGCCTTAATTTAAATGCAATAACTTACCTTTTAATGCATTCATGGAGGACACAAATGCAGAGTGACTTGGTAAACTCAAGTCTAGGGGCATGATAGAGTCCCTAGTGACTTAAGAACAAATGTCATTAGATTTGGGTTTGCTGCAAAATAAATATATATTTGTATATTTGTTATAATACAACATTTTCCCCATATTCCCCAAAATATGCATTAAAGTGACAGAGCCTTCAAGTGGCATGTTGTTTACATCCATCTCAGAATAGTTGCGGCACAGACCAAATAATGTTTTAGTCAATGTTTAAATGCACATTAAAGAAATTCTAATTTGTTTATGAATAAGCTGAACTTTAGAAATGACCACTCTCCTAAACAAATGCCAGTTTGGATTGCTAATTTTCAAGCTTGAGTTGATGGGCTAATTATTGTGCTTCAGAATACTCGGATCACTCATTAGCTTATCTTGACATTTTATTCTTCTAATCTGTTAAGAAGCCTCAAGGTCAAAGCTCAGTTAGTTTTATGTTAAATTTTAATTGCATTTAAATGTGCTAATGGGGCTCCATTTACTTTCTCTTTTGCACGAGTATCATAAGTGAGCAGCAAGGCAATTTGTTTAACACTTTAAAAAATACTGTAAAAAATACAAACAAGGCATAGCAGTGGTGGTTTCTTAATTATACCAAGTGGACTTTGACTAAAACAATGAATATGTCTGGCTCTATGAGAACATGGTTATTTGCTCTGCACTGGAGCACAAGTTAGATTACGTGATAAAGAGAGGGGGGTGGGAGATCTTATAGGGGTCTTAACACATTATATATTAGTTAACCATGGAAACTATTTATTTATTAACCAAAAAGGGGTTATGATCAATAAATTGTGTTCACTGTAATATTTAAGCAGTGGGTCATCTGCTCTTTCACTTTTTGTAAGGTACTGATTTATTATGAGGATAAAATTTTATGTGATGATGTCTTCTAAACTGCAACTTGTTATCTTGATGTAAGGTAAGAAAAATTCACACATATAGGTGGTTTTCTTAGTCGGACTGTCCAGGCATTTCTCTTTTTAGGGGAGCTGGTGATAGTATATTCAAATTCAGTATTCTGCCCTGCTGAGGGCCATAGCCAAGCCTCCAAAGAGCCCAAGGCATAGGCTTTTTATATGGGTCTGTGGTGGAAAAGGAGCAGTATATTTGCTATGTTGTAAATCTTAACAAGAAACAACTGGAATTACCGCCTTAAATTTGTATGTCTCTGTCGACCAGTAAAGTTGAAGTTTCCATCCATGTCTGTCAAGACTCAATTTAACATATGTATTAAAGACCTAGAAGGAATGTAATAGGTGGGCACCAAAGATCGATGTCACCAATTTAGTGTCTGACCCAACATGAAACAGTTGAAATTCCCCCTCCCATTCCTGAGTTATGGAATTGTATAATGGCCTTTGATTTTTTTGCATATAAAATAACTTATATAATATAAACTTATATAATATAATCATCATATACATTCATGTGAATTTTTGTGACACACACACACACACACACACATATATATATATATATATATATATATAATTTATTTATTTATTTATTTATTTTGAGGTCACAGTACATAAATAAAGAGTAATGATTTTTAAATGGAATAAAATGGAGTACCAGGCTGCAATTTTTGAGTCATGAAGGCTGGCTCTATGTTTGTTTGTGCATTTGGTTCACTGGATGAAAAACACTTTTAATGTCATGTTGGTAATTAAACATTGTCAGAACGTTTGTTTGATGCTAAGGGATGCGGGGTTATGCTGCGTTGCATTTCTTGTAGCAGACTAGACAGCAGTGCAAGAGTTTATACTTTCCAAGAAAACAAAATCGGGGTGGGAATGAAATCTGGTGAATTATCCCAGGATAAGAAACAGCTTATGATTGTCATCTATTTGTACACAACAGCATGACAGAGAAAACAATGCTGCATGTCTCTGGTGGTGTTGTCACACAGCATGTTTGGTCTTACCTGCTCCACTTTCAAAAATGCTGTCTGTCATCCGTGCTTGTCTGCTCTAATATTTGATCCCTCCTTTTCACAATGGAGATGTTGTAAATTTCGATGCGCAAATGCACAACTGCGCTCCTCCCTTCAGGAAGGTCTTGTGTCTCTACACGGTGCCACTGACTTGCTAAATCAACATGTGTTTTGTTGACATAATTACAGTATCACAGCACTATGTAATGCCTGCAAGTGTGCTGCAAGTTTGCCCTCCCATCTTAACTCAAAGCTCAAACACACCGCCCATTCTGTCAAGCCAACCCCTGAGTCAATAGAACATCCTGTCAGAGTGAATACCGCCTGCCAGCCTGTCAAACAGCCCCACCAAAAGCCCAATGGGAGGAAGAGTTACAGCCTCCCATCTGGAATGATCCTCTGGTCTTCAGAGGTCAGAAAAGACACAACCATAGCTCCTTTGTGCAGGTAGCTGCTATTGTCAGTTTTACAAGAGTGCCAGTTGCGAAGGGGGACAGAGTGGTATTGACCACAGCTGATGTTCTGAAGATTTCTTTTTTCTTTTTTTCTGGGGCAATAAGATAGTTAAAATGCACTCAAGTCTGCACTTGAGAATGTGTAATAAGTCTTGAGAGTTTGAGATTTAATTGATTAAGACTGAAGGAGTAGCTCAAAAGCATACTGCAGTAATAGTATTACGTCAACAGACACCTGTGTGCGGTCATTAAGCATTGTATTTTTTAGTCCTGTCTTAGCTTTTTTTCTCTCTGCAAGATCCAACAGTGGAAAGCCAGATTAATCTTTTCTTTAGTGAAGCTGAGAAAGAAATCACCATTGCTTCTGAGTTCTGATACTTTGTATCACAGCATGAATTATGTACTTATTCACCACCAGAAGCTAGGTTTAAAAATTGTTTTTTAAAATTTATTTATTTTTAACTGCAGCTTCATTATACAGTACTGTAATTTAATGCCATGTATGTGGCATGATGATTCATTTTATTCATTAAAATTCTTGGCAATTGTTAGTTCGTCATCTGCAGCTAAATACAAATAAAATGAAATCTTGAAATATTTTTCAAAACCACTGAAAGAAAAGTGAATGATACTGGCAGAGCTATTTTTGAAGTGCCCCAGACTAAAGGTATCATTAGCTATCAAAGATAGTGGCACAGAGGGTCAGTGTTGTGAGTCTTAAAGCTGATCCTGTCTGCTCTAAGGGTACATGAACACTTTTCTGTTGTTTCTGTATCCCTATTAGAAATGACCTGTCTAGGGTCAGTTAAAGCACAGCCTCAAATGAATCCCCACAATCCCTGACACTGCTTATCATGGTTAGGTGGCAGGGAGGCTCAGTCAATTACATGCACATTTGTTACAGATACAATGATTATTATTGATTGTGTGAAATCTATACATATTGTCTATCTGTGTGCAGGCCTTCTGACACCGTAAACGGAATTTTCGAGTTTAAAGATATGTTATATGTTTTACATTATTAACAAAACTCACACAAAGACCAAAACCATCGAGAATCTAACTAGCAGATACAGATACATCTGTAGCAAATTCCTCTGTGCCTTCATTGTTGCACAAAAAACAAAAAAACTTCAATGAAAATACTTTTCCTCTGTACCATACTTCAAAATGTTTAACCATACTCTGTCTCAATTTCATATTTACTATCTACCTGCTGTAAACAATCACTAGAGGATGAAGTCAACTTCAATAAACAGTCCCCAACAACTACACTATGCACTCCTGTTTGAGAAGCATTTGTCACACATTTGCCAAAAATGTATCTTAAAAAATACCACACATAATTATGAGCTGTTTTTAAAGATTTATGTCTTTAAAATAACCATTGAGATGGACTGGAACTTTGTTAGTTTTGTTCTATTTAAGAGAGTCATGACAACAACAATATTTAGTGAGAGTCGTTGTTTGTTGAGTATTAATTTCAAAAAGGTATAGACGCTATAATTGGCAGTAGTTACGAGACGTTGTGGACAAGGACTCACCTGTCTGCGCAAGTCCCTGGTCTTTTTGGTCATTTTGTCAATGGCTGAGTTCAGTGGGTCACCTTTCTCTTTCCTGCCAGTCTGTAAAAAGAAACGAGACACAAAAGAGAAACATTAGTGAGTTACAGCACATCTCACAGCAATCTCATCTACAAGCAATGCGGAATATCACAAATCTCACAGTGTGGGTTCTTTTCAGTGACTTAAACAACGCTTATCATGTATATTTAGAGTAGACTGTTAATACTGAAAATACACTTCATCATAAGAGCATGTGCGACATCACAAGTGATCCTTAATCAGACACAAGACAGTGAAAACAGATCTGAGAGTGTTTGTAATGTCACCAGCAACTAGCCTATCTGGCATGTATTACTTTAGCTGTTGCCAGCGCCCCTGTGCGCTGCACTTCCTGTCAATGCCAACTCCTACTGGTGGCTTTAGGAGGGTGTAGACTTCACCTGATACACGCAGAGTCACAAGCTGCTTCGTTTCACCTGACTGCGGGGAGTTTCGCTGAACACGCAGCACAGAGCTTCTTGCTGTTTCACATTTCCTTGCTTTACAATTAACAAGCACAAAACCAACTAGTTAAAATTCCTAAGGCATACTACGACTGTATGTCTTGTTGTCATTAAAAAAAACAAAAACAAAACCCTATTGTGTTCACTGAAAAGCCTGGCCAAGAAAGAGGCTCTACCTTCAGCTATAGCTTCACCTGCTTGTTCATTTAGAAGCTCTACTGTTTTTGCTTAGAGGGGCACTTTTATACAGTGGAAGTTAGCAGATTTCCAGTTTTAATATCTGATTTGGAGTGGCAGCTTGGCTTTAAAGTTATTATGCCTAGTATAAATAAGGGTCATTACTTTATTAAACATATATTTGCATTGCACCGAAGAGATTATGTTAAAAGAATAAGATACAACAATTGTAGAACAAGTGTATAATTGGTGCATGGCTACAACATCTACAGCTCCAGAAAAAATTAAGAGACCACTCCAAAATGATCAGTTTCTCTGATTTTGCTATTTATAGGTATATGTTTGAGTAAAATGAACATTTTAGTTTTATTCTATAAACTACTGACAACATAACTCCCAAATTCCAAATACAAATATTTTTCATTTAGAGCATTTATTTGCAGAAAATGAAAAATGGTCAAAATACCAAAAAAGGTCCAATATTTTCAGACCTCAAATAATGCAAAAAAAACCAACAAATTACTAATGTTTTAACTTAGGAAGTGTTCAGAAATCAATATTTGGTGGAATAACCCTGATTTGCAATCACAGCTTTCATGCGTCTTGGCATGCTCTCCACCAGTCTTTCACATTGCTGTTGGGTGACTTTATGCCATTCCTGGTGCAAGAATTCAAGCAGCTCAGCTTTGTTTGATG
>VUQI01060290.1:67856-87166 GCA_015106735.1 Paratilapia polleni | reverse complement strand
CAATAGGCCTAGGCTGCTGGGGGCTTTCCAGGATGCACTGAGCACTTCCTCTTCTTCACTTCCTTTCACTGTCCATGTGTTTATACACCACTTGCATTTAATCATTAGTTATTATTAAACTCTGTCTCTCTCCCATAGTGTGTCTTTTGTCCTGTCTCCCTCTGCTCCCATCTGTTTCCCCTCACCCCCAACCGTTCATGGCAGATGGCTGCCCCTCCCTGAGCCTGGTTCTGCCAGAGATTTCTTCCTGTTAAAAGGGAGTTTTTCCTTCCCACTGTTGCCAAGTGCTTGCTCATAGGGGGTCGTCTGACTGTTGGGGTTTTCTGTCTAATATTGTAGGGTCTTTACCCTAAAATACAAAGCGCCTTGAGGCGACTATTGCTGTGAATTGGCGCTATATAAATAAAATTGAACTGATTTGAAAATTAAATGTAAGAAAAAAAGTACCTACTAAATTACTGAAAAAAAAACAGCCATCAAGAAGATCTAAGCATGATTATATAAATTCAATACCACATATGCCTTTAAAATAATAATAATAATAATAAATTCTTTAAAAGAAAGATATGCAGTTAATTCCCTTTAGCTGATTATCCCCTAAAAACTTTACAAAAGGTGAGATGTGCAGTGAGAAACAAAGTGGGGGTGAGGATGGGGGCAGTCAAAGAAGAAATACCACTGACTCAACATCGTAGCACATCACGCTGTCCAGTGACTCATTGGTCTGGAGGTCTTTTCCAGCCACAGCAAACAGCAGGTTCTCACTCTCTCCAATGTTAAAGAGGCACCTTGGAGAAGGCATGGGGGGCAGGGCGACCCAGTCTGAGCTGAGTGGATCCAACTAAGGAGGGGGACAAAAACATATGAGAACACAAGAGTGGAGAAAGCACCCCTTTTGCACCCATTATCTCTTTGTCTTTATCTTCTCACAAATCTCCTTGTTGTGCTGCATGATGTCCACATATTGATTATGCTGTAAGATACAGCAATTCAAGGCCTCTATTCAAATGCTTAACTATCTGTATAGCTAAGACCCAATGGATAACTTGAGGAAGAGAATTCATCTTTTATTGACAAGAGGATTTAGATAGAACTATGTTGCTGCCTTTCATTTCATGTGCTAAAAATGAACAAGATTTGAGTTATATTTTTCCTCTTGTTTAATTGTGGTTTAGATTAATGTAAATATAATCTGACAAAGAAACTTGATAATGTAACACTAACTGAATTGGTAAGACTGATACTGCTTTTAGTTTTGTCCATTAAATTTGAAACTAGTGCTAGAAATAGCTAGCATTTCACTGTAGAAAATTTAGCGAAAATACCAGAACCTTTGAAACTAAGCAGGTAATGTGATATAACCCCTTGAGTCACATTTATATTATATGTCTATTTAGCATATATAAAAACTTAACGACAACAGAACCTTATACCTGCTGTTGGTTTTTATGCTAAGCTAAGCCAAAGTCCTTCTAGATAGCTGGCATATATAATGTATCTGGCTAAGCTAACATCTCGTGGCTTTAGCAATATTTTTAATCAATCTTATCATAAAATTTTCAACAAGATAGCAAATACAAATTTTTGTAAAAGCCTTGAAGATGCACTAAACATCAGCCAAACATAATATTTTAGCTGTATCTGCCTGTTGACTGATATTGGCCTATTGGCTAACACAGTCATGGTAAAAAAAAAAAGTACACCCTCTGTCAATTCTAAGGTTATACGTATCAGAATATAACAAAAAAAATCTGGTCCTTAGCAGGTCTTAAAATTAGGGGAAGGGTTATAAAGCAATTTCCAAATGATGTGAAGTCCAATATTCTACAGTGAGAATAATTATTCACAAGTGGAAAATATTCAAGACAGTTGCCAGTCTTCCCAGGAGTGTACGTCTGAGCAAAATCACCCCAGTGCTCAGAGAAACTATATAAAACTCAGCTACATCTCAGATTCTACAGGCCTCAGTTAGCATGTTTAATGTTAAAGTTTATGACAATACAAATAGAAAAAGACTGAACAAGTATGGCTTGTTTGGAAGGGTTACCAGGAGAAAGCCTCTTCTCTCTAAAAGAACATAGCAGGACGGTTTAGGTTTGCAAAGTTACATCTAAACAAACTACAAGACCTCTGGAACAATTTCCTTTGGACAAACAAGACCAAAGTGGCAACATTTGACCACAATGCACAGCACCACATTTGGTGAAAACCAAACATAGCACATCAGCTCCAACACCTCATACCAGCTGTCAAGGACATTGGTGGAGAGGTGATGATCTGGGCTTGTTTTGCAACCACAGAACCTGGGCACCTTGCAATCACTGAGTCAACCATGTACTCCTCTGTACATCAAAGTATTCTAGAGTCAAATGTGAGGCCATCTGCCAGACAGCTAAAGCTTGGCTGAAATTTGGTCATGCAACAGGACAATGATCCCAAGCACAGCAGCAAATCTACAACAGAATGGCTGAAAAAGAAAGAAGGTGTTGCAACGACCCAGTCAAAATCCAACCTCAACCCGATTAAAATGCTGTGGTGGGACCTTAAGAGAGCTGTGCATAAATGAATGAACGCAAACCTTAATGAACTGAAGCAATGTTGTAAAAAAGAGTGGGCCAAAATTCTGCTACAATGATGTGAGAGACAGATAAAGTCATACAGAAAATGATTACTTCATGTTACTTAAAGTTATTGCTGTTAAAAGTGGTTCTACAAGCTATTGAATCAAGGGGTGTACTTAGTTTTTCACACATTGCTTCTGTGTTGTGGCTTCATTTTTGTTAAATAAATAATGACACTGTAATATGTGGGCACCACGGTGGCACGGTGGTTAGCACTGTTGCCTCACAGCAAGAAGGTCCTGAGTTAGAATCCACCATCTGTGTGGAGTTTGCATGTTCTCCCCATGTCTGCGTGGGTTCTCTCCGGGTTCTCCAGCTTCCTCCCACAGTCCAAAGACATGCAGTTAGTGGGATTAGGTTAATTGGTAATTCTAAATTGGCTGTAGGCGTGAATGGTTGTCTGTCTCTCTGTGTTAGCCCTGCCACAGACTGGCAACCTGTTCAGGGTGTACCCTGCCTCTCGCCCTATGGTAGCTGGCATAGGCTCCACCTCCCCACCTGTGACCCTGAACAGGATAAACGGAAGAAAATGGATGGATGGATGTAATATGTCACATATTGTTGTTCATGAGGTTGTGTTTACCTAATTTTAAGACCTGGTAAAGACTAGAAATCTTAGAATTGACAGAGGGTGTACTTTGTTTTTTTTACCATGACTGTAAGTCTACGTCTACCAATGATATGGCTAGTGTTTATCTCTTGTCTTCATAAATAGTGTGATGAAGAGCTAAAGCAGTTCATTTTTTCAAAATGAAGATTTGCTCACCTGGGACAAAGAGAGAATAAATAAGAAAAATAAATGTCCTTTCCTTTAAGTAATAACTTTAAGTAACCTTTTTCGAACTAAAGAAGTGAAAAAACATCAAATGAAAGGAAAACCTTCTCACCAAATAGACATAACATTGCAGTGGAATATCCTTGTTTTCCTCATCGACAAACAGTCCTCCAATGATGTAGAGCTGGTTCTTCTTTGTCACCAGGCTGACATGGTTACGTGGCACCTGCTCTGACACGGCTGCTAGGAAGCACTCATTCTCGTTGATGTCATACGCCACTGCCGCTGTGTCATTGATCATCAGGATGAAATCCCGTGCGTACATGCCATGTCTGTGGTTGTCATTCAGGAAACCAGGGAATGGGCTGTCCTCCTCTTCACCTCCTTCCTTGTTGGCCCCCTCCTCCCCCTCCTTCCTCTTGGGTTTCTCTGGAAGCTTTCCCTTGAAAGCATCCCCAATGACCTGCATCATCTTCTGAAGCTCAGGGTCGGCCTTGACGATCTCATCAGTCTCCACTCTCTCTTTTAAATACTTCTCCGGCAGGAGGCGGAAACGGATGCAGTTGAAAGCATCCTTCAGGACCTTGAGGCGTTTCTCCCTGTCGTGGCGGACCCAGGCCATCACCGCTTCGAAAACCAGTTCCTCTCTCTCCACATTCAGTGAGTCTCCACCGATAATGGCAAACAGTTCGTGGGCTGCAAGCTTGAGGAACTCCTCTTCCTTGTAAAGGAGCTCAAAGCGGTCAGCGATGTAGTTGCGTGCAGCAATGGCAAGCCTGGGACAGCTGAGCACCAGGCCCATCCTAAAAATGGCCATGCAGTTACCCAAGGACAGCTTCTTCTGAAGGTAGTTGACACACACTGTGAACACAGAAGGGATCTGGAATCTGTTTGCCACTGCAATTATATCTTGAACGTTGTCATCAGTGAGGTCAATTTCTGCTGAGTAGAGGTACTGGATGATCATGTCCAGGATAGAAGGGTTAACATCCTCAAGGACTACCTCTTTGGTGTTCTCCACTTCCTTCCCATCCTCAGTAAAGAAGATCTCCCTGAAGTAAGGGCTGCAGGCAGCCATGATCAGCCGATGGCAGGGGAAGCTGCGGTCACCTACCTTTAGGGTGCAGTCCACAAACTTGTTCTCATTCAGCAGCTCTTTCAGGCCGTCCTGGAGCAGGGTGCTCTGAAACAGGCGCAGCTCCTCCTTGATGGCGTTTGGGTCCATGGTGTGTCAGGAGGCAAACAGCAGGAGAACAAAGGGGTCGGTGGAGAGAGGAAGGAGACAGTGGCCACAGGTCCTCTTGGCAGTCAGTGCTGGATAGAAAAGGCAGAGAAGAGAAAAGGCTCCTGGTGTGAAGACCCTGCAATTTAATCCTGTCCCACTCTAAATATAGTTCCCACTGCCCCCTGAATGCTTCAGCTGCTTTGGAATCTGACTGGGCCAAATCACAACGCACCACAGGCCAGGGCTCAGCAGCTGCTGTCACAGACTGAAAGAAGCAACTGGCTGCTCCGGCTGGGGATATGCCACCATGAATCAGCTCCCAGAGTGTCATGTGGTGGCTAACAGCAGAGACAATGCAGTCAAATCCCACAAATAGCTTTCCTTAAGCTGGATACTTGGAGGATATTCACAGTAATCACTGTCATATGCATAGTTCACTAATTTATTCAGTTCTTTATCCATTCACATTTTCAGTCAATCATACCAATTTCCTTTCACTGTGTTGCATTGTATTTCTTACACCGCCTTATACATTTTATTATCTTTTGCAGATAATATAAGTATAAACACAACTGGCACAGCTGGACCAAAGGACCAAAACTTGAAAGATTCCTCAAAAGTCATGGTACCATCTTTGTTATATTTATGTTTTATCAAACAAAAAAAGTAAAAATAGGCAAGTTACATATGACAGTAAAAGAAAAGCAGACAACACAATCCTAGCCCTTACCCCTAAATTTAACCCAGAACAAGCAAATTATGGGTGTTTTCTCTTGAAAAATTAGAGAAACACTTATAAAAATAGTGTCTGGTTAATATTCTGTTGGTCATATTTTGAATCTAGAATCTGCTAAATGAACTATTAAAAAACTAAAGAAAAAACTAAATGTTTTTTCCTCATTTGCTATGTACCACAGTTCCTCAAAGCAACAACCTAACTCAATACAAAATTCATGTAATTTTATTTTATTCTGAATGTCTAATTTTTATTAGGCTTATTAAATCAGGGACTGAAGAGTGGAAAGATGCAATGGGCCTCATGCAAGAACATCTTAACATTCATACTTTTCTCTCATACGAGTGTAGATCAGATTCACATTCATTCACAATGAATGCCACCTGTGTGTAACTGAGTGTTCACGAGATGTTCATGTTGATATCGTAGTGTTATACAATACAACAATCAATTTAAATAATGACAATATCATCAACACTCTATGAATACATTTAGCTGCAAAGTCAAACAGAAGAATATCAACATAAAGTGCACTTTTTTCAAAGTCAAAATGGCTTCAAAGAAATGAAATATAAAATCAATTCATGAAAAACGTAGGTTGATGGGTTACAGCAGACTAATGCTCCACCACAAATGGGCCATTTGTAAATTGTTTGTGCCCAAGTGAAAACTAAAAATCAGAGAAAATAATAAGCTAATGCGGCAAGCTCTTGTAAATTACTCCTACAAACCACAAACCTATTCATACGAGTGGTTCTTACATGAGGACCATTGTGCTATAATTGCACCAGAAAAGTTTGCGTGCAGCAGCTGTGTGCAGAAAAGCAGGTGAGAGCTACACATCCAAGGAGTTCTTTCCACCAATCAGCATTGCTCAGCCTTTTCCTTGCTGTCTGCATTATTGTTCAGCTGCTTGTGTGTTTGTTTATGTGTGTGTTTTTCTGCTGTTCAACCTTTTAAAACACTCTTCAATCATGGAAAGACTGGAAAAATTTATTTGATTTCTTTGCTCTTGAAGATAAATGGTGTCCATCTGCTGGCAGCCACACAATTTACTACAAGATGTTAAAATGGCAATTGAAGAAGGCCATTACTGATGTGTCTGAATCAATAGGAGCTTATATTGTCGAGTCTTATTTCTGCAGCCTGATAAAGTGAGGAGTGTGTAGAGTTAGGTAACATTTCTCCCGTGGGCAGTGCTAAAGATAGATCAGACTACGCCACTTGTCGAGGAGTGTCTAACATGTAATTTAAGGAGAAGGAGAGAGCTGACTCTGCCACTTCCCTAGAGCCACAGGAGGTTAATTATGCAAACTTAGACTGCATTGAAAATACTATTATGTGGTCATTTGTCCAGAGTATTCAGGGACTGTATAAAAATTATTGTGTGGGGAAGTGGGTCAAAATTAAGTTATGTTTTACTCTGAGTGGCCCCTTAATCTAAAATAATAGCAACCTTACATAAATCTGTATGTAAAAGATGGACTTAGCCACTGTGAAGTCACTCATTGGTTAGTGAAGTCCTGCTGTGAAGCCTTGAGTTGAGCATTTTTCCCTGTTGCCATCTTACACCTACTCTATGCTTGTTGTTGTCACCCTCGTGAATGGCGGGGAGCACCAAGTGATATCACAACTACCAGTGCATCTGACTCTAATGAGTACCATTATTTACAAAATGAACTTCATGTTGCATTATATATCAAGTTGTAAAGTCATCAGGAAAGTGTTCACTGAGATCACAGGGACTAGAAGTCTTTTTGCCACCACAGGAGTCACCCCCTGCCTGCCATTAAGAAGACAGCAGGATTAAGGTACTTTTATATACGTCCATCTTTTATATTCAGTCTTCCAAAATCATTATTGTTATTAATATATAATGATAAATTACAAATTTAAAAAAATATATATTTGAACTAATGGTTTATGTTTGAATCAAGAACCATGTGTTAAGTGCTATGCTAACAGCAAGTTTAAGTTGTTTTGCACACAAAACAATTTGGTTTAATGTGCAAAACGACACATTAGGTTCCTTGATAAACTGTTGAGTCGCACAGTGACTGCACTGACAAAGTGCACTGATAACATGAAAAATGTTCCAAACGACAACATCCTCAGTCGACATGTTTCACCTTGAAACGCTAATAAATACAACAAACAGCAATACGTGATGCTGACCTGGGATCTCCTGTTGCTCTTCATCAGCATCGTCAAAACACCAAATGAGGGAATATCTTTTGGAAGAATGGTGTGTGCGAACCCATCACTTTATGTACTGATTTTTTTTCCCCCTTTAATTAGTTGTCTGTATTACTGTGTAAGAGAATACAGGAGTGACTGTTGGACAGTGAAGGGTCTGCTAGAGATAATGTTGAGTCTGTGAAAGGATCCATGTTTATTCTGTTTCTCAGAACAGATTTCTTCCACTTTGTATTCTCTTGGAAAGTAAAGCCCAGGTAGAGCTTTTGAATCTAGACAAATTTTGGCCCCTTTTTAATTTAACATATTTTATAAAGAAAGTCAGGAAAAAAAAATATTGGGAAAGAAAAAAGTCAGCTTTATTTTAGGAAATATGAAAAGCGCAATACCCTACCTCTTCCCCTACCCCAAATCATATTGATACAGTAAGGCTTGAGCACATATTACTTTAGAACAGATTTATTAAAAATGTTTGCCATATAGCACACAGTACAGCATGTATGAATGTAGCCAGTAGAGCTGGGTAACAAAGACAGATGAGAGTTCTGCTCATTCAGCATCGACTTCAGGACTTGTTACCCAGTAGAGGGCAGTGCGTGCGTGCGTCCATTAGTGTTACTGCTTGTTGAGTGAAACAATGTAAACATCACATTTTCCATTCAGTAATTCTAAGAAAAACACATTCAAATGCTCAAAATGATTCCATGAAGTTATGCGTCAACAGTTGCTTTTTATATATAAAAACAAAAACAAACTATATTTTATTGATATAAGTGATGACAAGCTTTATCTCTTTATCTCTTATGCTGTGTGTTTTTGGCTCTAGAGAATATGCACTAATAGACCTCAGAGTGACTAATTAAGGAAAAGACTCGTCATAGTTTATTTTTATGGCATATTTGTTGATTGATGCAAATCACGAAGCACTGGAGTTATTAGTGATAGTCCATCTTTTCACTATGTTTGCAGCACTCAGGCTGTGTATGAAAAAATGCTCTGTGGGTGTGGGAATACTTCGGGAACTTCTAACACACTGTGAGTGAGTGCTCATCTGTATTCCTGAGAAGAGAGACGGAGGATCCCCTGAGTTATCTATCCATGCTACGTTCTTTTTTTCACTGTAATTACAAGAGGTCCTGAAGGAGGGGGCACAAAGACAGGAGCTGAAATGTGGAGGTGATACAGAACAACAGGGTAACATGTATATGCCTGAGAATTATGCAAAAACTTCACATAACCCTGTGAAAAATGGCTGGTTATAGCTGCCCCTCCTTGAAGTGTCTATGGCAGATGTGTGACAGATGCCCTCACTCAGCCACCTGGAAAGAGAAAATATATGAGGAAGTCAATACTCCCAAACATTTGGATTGAATCAGAGCGACATGGCCTCAATATTTCAGTCAAGAAAATGGTAAAAGAAAAGGAAGAAGGAAGGAAGAAAAAGAAAGAAAAGGGGCTAGGTGTGAAAGGGATAAAAGACAAAAATATGGCTGACATGAATTATGAGAGTGTACCGGTGGATCTGGCTACCACACATGTCCTCTGGCACTCCTCCTCCGTGTCAAAGCGGTTCTTGTTGCCGTTGCAGCCTCCGTACCAGAACTGGGCGCAGGCATTTGCCTGTTTGTCATAGTACCAGCGGATGCTGTAGTCCCTGCATGTGCCTTGGTCCAGAACCAAGCTGCAGCGGGGGTCCAAGGGGACAGTCTCTGCAGGAAAAGATGTCACATGAGTGCGACAACTCGATTCTGCCTAATCTAACCTCAGAGTGGCCCTTTCTGCTCTGTTTCTTCATCGCGCTGTCAGAAAGGAGCAGATTCCACAAAATCAGCCACACTGCATCAAAAATAATTGGCCTCCCTGTTCTTCACCTCGCTGCACACACAGCAGAAAGGCCACATCAACGAAAGCTGTTCCCTGTCTGCAGCCTGTGCTTAAAGCACACTGGACTGGAACTTCACTGGAGCTTCATCTACTCCATCAGGTGTCATCACAGCACATTTGCAGTCATCTCAAAACTGAGCTGTCTGACTATTCACTTAACCCTCTGGTGTTGCTATCCCTCACTGACACCCTCTGCCATCAGCACCATACAGAGAAAAATACAATAGGGCACTACTAGTGTAAATATGAATATAATATGTAAGGAGACTGACACAAAACATCTAAACATTAACAGGTAATTATTTGTCTGACACTTGGGATGCAACTGTGCTTTTGTCCTGAGGATCACATGGTCAGAACAGAATGTATGGCGGTGTGGCCCCAGGTGTCATATCCTGAAATATCTTCCTCCCATACTGAATTTACAGGTTTGAATTTCAGTAATTATCTGCTTTCATGACAATTTGTTATTGCTTTGGTGATCTGTTGCTGACATTAACATCAGTGTGGGGTCATTACTCAAAAATAGCAATATGTTACACATACAAAAAAAATAAAATAAAAAAATGCATTACCTGCAACATCACCCATGTAACTGCCAGTTGCACAAAATTTAACAATAAACTTTTCATATGCACACAATTCTGCACAAATCCCTATCCTAATAAGGGGGGCATACAGTGGCATATTTAAGTATTTGCACAAAACTGGCAACAAAGTTGGTGAAAAATGGCCCATAGAGCACTTCACAGAAAAATGCTGCAGTGACAGTGATTCCTTGATTTGCCTGTGCTGCTGTGGTTATTTTAGCCTAAAGATACCTTTCCATGGGGTGGCCTATCATTTTAGGTCCACTGGCTTAATTTCAGTAACCCTGTAAACCTGGCTGTCATTAGTTTTTCCTCTTCATTTATGTCCAAAGTTATAAAAAAGTTAAAGAATTTCCCAAATATGGGATAAATAAAGTATTTCCAAATGTTGTACGTTAAAAAAAAAAAAAAAAAAAATACTCCAGGCATAGCATGACATATCATTTTAACATGTCAACTAGCTAGCTAACATACTACTTCTAACTCTGCTCAACCTTGTAAATGTTCTTCGCCATGTATAAATGGACCTACACTGATAGTGTGACTGTTCTCCCAGGTGTTACAGACTGTCACACTTTAGTGGAGCTGAAAGAATCTTGACAGTTTAAAATCTGTTTGCCTTTAGGAATTGAAGCATTGGACAGGTGATCACAAGTGATTTGTAAAAAGGGGGCGTGAGCATTCTGACTGGAGGGCAGTGATGTATTTCTGTTCTCATCTACCTATCCTTGCTATGCTTGCCTTGCCATACAAAACAGACTGCCTCTTCCCTTCTTTCAACCTCAGGCTCCTCCCTCACAGGACTATATATTGATGACAGTTTTAAACATTTATGTTTGGAAAACCAGCCTCTTATTGCTGTGTAACAACAAATACGTTACTTGTAAATAGCATAATTAAGGAAATTGGTTTTAGCCAGGGAAACATTTAATACCATCAATGGAGCAATATACACTTATAGTTTTTTTACATTACAGTTGTCCTTTAATCAGTCTCATACAGCTGGTATATTGGACAACATGCTGTGCCATTTTTAAAACATCTGTACAATTAGTTGTAATAATAATATGTTAAATATTTAGCTTACATTAAAATTACTGTGGAACTCTATCCTACAGACTGAGGTGACTGAACCACTAAAGCTTAATTCAGACTTCTGTGTTGACGCTATGTATGGCGTCGCCTATACAAGTGGCGCTGTTGCCAGCATTTATACCTGCGAGCTGCATCAACAGCAACGTGTTGTTACATTTCTATGGAGGTGCACGTCAGGTTACAGCATAGGTTACGACATAGGGTTTCGGAGGGGTTTGCGGTTATGCCGTATCTATGTTCTAGTTTAACACAGTAGCATAAATCCACTGTTAGGGCCCAGTCACACAGGCCTAGAGACTGGTTGGCAACTCCCTGGCAACCACCAGTCAGTATAGAAAAATGTGCATTCCCCAACCAGTTGGCACGTGGTTGCTGGAGGTTGCGGGGAGTCGATAGATGAAATTGGTCACAAAGATGTATGCGATGGTGCAGCACCTCATTTGCGACCAATTTTACCTAGTGACAGCCAGCAACCTCCAGCAACCACTCACCAACTGGTCAGAGAATACATATTTTTCCCTAGCAACTGAAGGTTGCCATGGGGTTGCCAAACGGTCTCTAGGTCTCCCTCCTGTATGGGGGTCTTGCTGCTGCTCTCCCTGTCTCTGGCTTTCCACATATGCCTGCAGAAGGGTGGGGAGGTCCCAGAACACAGCCATGCTGCCAAATATATATTACTGCATGCTGAAATAATCTTCTTTTGACTAGAGTGGTCCTGACTGAATGTTTGTTGATGGTACTTCTCTGCATTGGTTGATTGCTTTAGTTTGTAACTCTGCGATAAAGAGAATTTTTCTCTTTATCGCAGAGTTCTATTTAGAAAAACAGAAAAGTAGAGCAGAGTATTGAACTATGTGTACCTTTGGGAAGAGCTGGCCTTGGTGCAGGTACATACTGGACAGAAACACCTGAGGATGATGTGGTTATGTTTGTGGATGAAGATGATGATGATGATGATGAGGATGACGATGAAGACGACGAGGAGCTTTGGCTACTGGAAGAGTCCTCTCTGGATGGAGAGAGATGTTTTCGGTCTGAGGTGTTGAGGGTAAATGTGTCCCCACGTTCGTTTCCCCAGTTTGTTGATTCTGTGTGCACACGCTGCCCTCCTCCTCCCTGTTGAGGATAAAACCAGAAAACAGTTGTTACAATGATGTTTGTGTAAAGTACATATAAATATGCATTCTTGTTTCATACATGTATTGTGCTGGACCCTTTGGTGCCAGGCTGGGTGGTCACTACCTGTCCTCCATGGCTGTGTGTGCTGGTGCCAGTGTTAATGCCAGTCTGTCGACCATTTTGTATTTCCGGCTGGGTCACAGGCCTGTACCCATTGCCGCCGATGGCATACTTATCGTTGATGAAATTCCTGTTGCCATTGTAGCCATTGTAGCCATTAGTTATTTTGTTATATATCAGGGCTCCATTCTCGTCTTCACAGAACTGGCTGACCAACTTGGATTCCAGGGCTGAGGCACAAAGAGACAGAAGTTAGGAACTATGAAAAAGATGCAAAAACTTATTGTGTTATCTCTAAAGGATGCTCAGACACACCCTGGGATGATTTTCAGTGGAATGTCTCAAAAACTATTGGATGGAGCTGCATAAATCCACCCAATAGTTTGGCACACAAAACAAACACAGGTCCTATGCAGAAGTAGAATACTGATAATTGTTTATACTCTTCATTCAGTGCCATCAACAGGTAAAATATTTATTTGACTTATCAGAAAATACTTGGAAAAACAAACATTCCTATTAACCACGCCAGTGCTTTGCCTTTAGCACTAATTAGCAGATTCTGGCTTGTTAATACACTTGCTGAATGCAGAACCTGGTAATTATTACACCTGCTAAACCATGGTTGCCAATTTTCAAAAGTTGGAGTGAGAATGAGGGTGGGTTTGCAGCTGCATGGATAGATTTAATTTTATTAATTTGGGTGATCTAGCTTACAGGGAGAGGTGCCATGGTGTACTTGAGGGTTAAAATTTAACATAAACCCTAAAGTCCTACAACAAATAATTCATTGATAAATATCTGCCCAAATCTGCTTTCTGTGTTTTGCCCATGTGTAAAGTTAATTTATGTAGCTTCATCAGCTTATGGTAGCATACAATGTATCTTTATTGTTACCATGCAACCGTTTGCCATATTTTGTTACTTTAATGATTAGAGAGGTCATGAACATTATGCATCTTAATGATACAACAACAACAAGAACTACAAACTGCAAATACTGGATTTAAGCAGAAAACTATGAAAAATAATAAGCTTAGTAATATTTTTTTTAGTTTGGTTAACAAATTAGACTTTTACTAAGAGTAAAATAAAAATGTCCTAACAGCTGTGAAATGGCTCAGGAGTGACCAGAGGGCAGCCCCTTTGTCACAGACTATTAAAGTGTAAAACCTTCGTAACCTGAGGTAAGGTGTAGGGAAAAAAACAGTTTGTGATTTACCATTAGGTCCTGACTGATCCTGTCCGTGTCCAGAAAAATTAATAGGAATAAATAACTAATAAAATTAATGTGGTTATGTCGTGTGTATAAATGTGAGCAATTCCCTTACTTTAACAACTTCAGCTGATCTATTTGTATCTGCATTTATAATGGCCGATAAATGAAAATTTAAAAAGTAAAGAAGAGACGGGAGAAACACCCTTCAACTATCTTATAAGTGTTGACGCTGCATAGTTTGTCCACCAGAGGGCACTCTGCAACGTCCCTGTTGCCAACACACTTGTTTGGAATGCCACAAACAACAACCAGCTGATCTGAGCAGTCTGGCAGAGTGTAAATTAGTAATCATCTGTGAGATGATCAGTGAAGTGTGTCCATGGTAAGCTGGCAGTTGTCATGTAAAAAACGTTGCTGGAATAATAATAAAAACACCCCACATCAGTTCCCTTTTTAACCAAAATAAACATGACAAAATTGATGACAATAATGCATACTTTTGCTGCAGTAATGTGCAAAGCAACAGTAAAAGTGATTTTTTTTTTTTTTTTTTTTTTTTTTTTTTTTTTTTTAAATTTTTTTTTTTTTTTTTTTTTTTTTTTTTTTTTTTTTTTTTTTTTTTTTTATATTTTTTTTTTTTTTTTTTTTTTTTTTTTTTTGTTGTGTTATAAATCAAGCGCACCTTTATACTTTACAGCAGTGCTTTTCCAACTCTCCATTTGCTTGCTGTTTACAGCTCAAGCCAAGATGAATAAAAGAGAGCTTTCAGACACCAGACTCTCTACAAGAAGTAAAACTCAAGGTTTCATAGGGGAACTTGTGGAAGGATTATCAGTTACAGCTGCCTTTGTCTTCAGATTGCTGGGGTTCTCACCTGGTCGGTGTCACTAAATATTTGACTGTCAGTCTCGGCTCTCCGTATTCCCACGGTGGAGATTGGCCGGCAGGGACTGGTGACTGCACTTGCAAGATGAACATGTCTGCACAAGTTATAAAACGGTTGATACCGATATATTGTATCTACCGTGGGTCAACAAAAAATATTGGTCGACAGATATATCTGTCACGCTCTAATGGATAATATGCATATTAAAACCTACATAGAAGAATAACAGTAATCGGCCAGCATAAAAAAACAAGTGGCCTGTGAAATTGTTTGTACGTGATTACAGGCAGTAATGCATTTAAGCCTGCTCTCAGCATATGACACTGTAAACCATTTGCCTTGCCTAGAACTGTGGCTCAATAGGCACAACACGACTTTAGCATTTACTAATTTTACTCAGACATTCATGGTAAATTCAGAGTTTCTTTCCTTGCCAAAAGTGACAGTTGAGTCATAATGCAGAACAGATCTGCAGGCAGGGATCATACAGGCTCATGATGTTCATCCCAGAATCCAGGCAAACTTTGCAAAGCTCCCCTTTAGCAAGTTTTTGCTGCATTTAATCCACAAATGCAGGGCATTAACCATGTTCTCTCAGTTTCCCCGCTGAAAACAGGTGACACACAAATATAACATAACACAAATAAATACATATAATCAAACCTACCCTGAGCCTGAAGCTGTATGAGGGGGAAAAAAAGGAACTAAGTCACTATCTGATAAAGGATTGAAAGATATTTAAAATCCTGGCTGAACTGGCCATGTGCATATTATCTTAAAGAGCTTGTGTGCATGCCTTAACAACAGAAAGTGACTCTCCATCTCTCATCTGTCACAGATTTATTGCCAGTGCCTGCGCCCGAAGTCTCCACATTCAGCAGGGTGTTGGAAGAAGAGCTCAGCCCAATGCAGTGCTTGAGAAAGTGTTTACATCCATCACAAAGGTCTGCACGATTTATTTCACCCTTTCAAACATTTTAACATTTTTGTACAGCAGCATCAGTACTGTTTGATATTATGCCTGAGTCATTCACATTATCTGTCAAATCAAGCGGGACGCATGACTGCCACATTGGTCGTGTTAATGTTAAAGGTGCCTTGAGAGTATAGAGTATGACACTGTATCCATTAAATTAAGGTTTAACTCAAAGGCTGTCATAATACGTTCATGTTTGCCTGGTTTTATGGCATTTCTGTGTTGTTGGATTTATTATAGATTTCAGAAAAATCCTCTTTTCTCACTTATGATTACAACTGGTATTCTGCCCAAAGAAACTGCTAACAAGTGGGAAACGATCTGACGTGAACATCAGCTTTTACTCAGTTGTGTTGATTCATTACTAGCTCTATTTAGAGTGTGCTTATGTAAGATTTTTATTGGTTTGTCACCAGTAGCTGATTATTTTCCCTGTTCAGCTAAAAAAAAAAAAAGGCAATGCTTTTGATATAATTTTTCACGGCCCTGAGCGATGTCTTCAAATCGACCTATAGTTTATATAGTCTACAAAATATATTAAGTGCATATGTGAAAAGAAAAGCAGCAAATGTTCACACTTGAGAGGCTGGATCTTAAAAAAAATATTATAGTATATAAGAGTTAGTAGTTTGTAGTTTATTTAGAATTAAAGGAATGGTTACTGTTGTTAGACTGTAGCAGCAGTGGAGAAAGTGTCTGATATTTCTGTCATGTGTCATCCTCAAAAAACACGTATTAGCTTTGAATGTTTTTAATTTCAAGGGTCCTGGGGAAATCCATTGAAGACATCAGGTTTTTTTTTTGTACTGTATGTTCACAAGTTGTAAATGGTATCGTAATGTAAAATCCACTATGTGCTCTGCAACACCAATGCAATACCTGTGTGTCATCAGATCGAGGAGATTCTCCCTATTAGCATTTTTCTGTTTCACTTTCTGTGAATAACTCCACAGTGCAGAGTTTGCATGTTGTTCAGGGCTGTTGGGTGGATGCAGTGAAACTCATTGTGTTTTGGAACAACTGTCAGGAGGTCTTACTTCTCATGTAGCAGCTCACAGTTTTCACTGAAACTTTTGACAGTTTTTTAAGATATCCTAATAATTTTATATGATCCGAGTCTGATAATGAGTCTCACAAATTTAAGCTCAAGTTGTTAATTATTAGCCAAGAAACTGCAATAATACATGGGCTGGATTTATAAAATGACCAAGCATGTTTCCCTGAGGCTTCTTATTTATTTATTTTTTATTTTTTGCTCTCATGACAGAATCCAGACTCTCGCCATCTGGATGGCCTGTCCAAGCAACTGGACTGGGAGGTGCGAAAGGTCCAGCGTTGGTTCAGACACCGCAGGAACCAAGATAAACCCAGTACACACACTAAGTTCTGCGAGAGCATGTAGGTTAACTCCTATTGTGCTCACCTTTAACCTCTCCCATAGGCTTAAGTAAACTGTGGATTTGTTTGGTTTTTGTGTGATTGAAGTATGATGGTGTGTGTATGTCTCAGTAGTTTTTTATTTGGTTACTTTTCTTTTACCTGGTTCTTCAAGGCCGTTTTCTTGTTTTGTCTTGGATTTAAATTTGCATTTAGATTCACAATCAGTTTACATTGGAGTAACAGTCTAAGGTGATGCATGTATTTTTGTTGTTGTTTGTTTGTTTTTTGTTAAAATATTCAATGTCTTCTCTTTTACTTCTAGGTGGAGATTTACATTTTATTTGTGTATATTTACCTATGGGTTCCAGTTTCTGTGGCAGGTGAGCACACCCTCAAGTGAAGCTTAGATATAGTGATAACTGTTGGTTCACTAATGTTATTTGCCTTTCAGGGTATAGGTCAATAGATAGTGGCATTAGCAATTGTTTGCTGAACTAATTTGCATTTGTCTTATTTTTAGTCCCCTTGGATGTGGGATACACGGCATTGCTGGTACAGTTACCCCTACCAGGTATGTTGCATCTCTAATACCTTCCTAAAACCTACAGTGCAGTCGAGTTACTCCACTGCCTGATCTTCAGTACACAATAATGTGTCATAAAAAGCAGCCTGACTATTATTAATAGCTCACAGACGTTGCTTTCCTGTTGATAGGCCAACATTATGTTGAGATCAAAGCTCCTACTGTACTCTGATCTTCTGTTCTGATTGGCTGGCCGGATCAACAAAACTGCTAAAATACTTAAGATATTTTTTTGTTTTGCTTTTTTTCATGTACTGAATGAACATCACAGGTTTTTCAGGTATTCACATGTTGTTTACCATTTAAAATTACTGTTTTGGTTGAGCAATATGAGAATTTAAGCAACAAGACGATGGAAATTTGTCATATGCTTTATAACATGTTGTCTTTCCCTTTAATATCTCTGGTTGTACAATATTATATTTTTATTATATTTTTGTAAATCTTTGCATAAATTAATTTGTTGGTTGAATTCATGGCATTAGATGAAACATTCCCTTATTTTTCAGGTACTATATTACTACGTATAGTGGATAATGATTATATATAAAGTAATTTAAACCTTCATGTAGTACAGTATGCAGATGTGTTTTGTAGTGATTGAGTAAATTTAAACTAGTGTCAGTAGGCCTGCATGATATGAGGAAACTCTACAATGTGAAATGCCATTGTGCAATATGTCTCCTGTGTCTTTCTGCTCTAATGTGTGTACTGCTAACATAGACGTATACGTTTTAAATAGCCTATGCTAAACATGCTTTTTTGAACAAGATCAAATGTATGAAAGTGAATGCATGACACATGTAAACAGACTAAAAGAAAATTACTTTTCTTATTCATTACCTCTCAGGTAATCTTATTACACATGTTTATAGTACAATTTATCAGTCAGCACCAAGGTTATTTTACTTAACTAAAACTAAACGAAAAAATAAAACTAGTTTTCATTTTTTGTTTTTAATATGAAAAACGTTTTAGTTAAATGACAAAAATAAAAATTAGACCTTTGAACAAATGAAAGCTAACTGAAATAATATTATGTACTCACAAAACTGACTAAAATAAAAAATACAGGAAATGTTCTTAGTTTTAGTCTTTGACAGTTGGGTTAAATTTATCATCCACACGATAGTAAGTAAAAATAAACTAAAACTGAACATTTTCAAACAATGAAAACTTAACTGGAATGTGCAAACCCACTCTGGAAACGAACTGAAACTAAACCGACTTGACGACAAAATATCAAAACAAAATAAAAGTAATTAGAAAATACAAATCTACAATAACTCTGGTTTGTGCTAATTGTCTGGCATGAAGCAATTCACTGAAAAACACAGCTTCTCATGCCATATTGCTCAAGTAACATCACTGACATCATGGTGAGTCAGTGATCAGGATGTGTATTGTGGTGTTTTGCAACATACTGACTAGAGGTGATGGTATCACTGCGTGATATCCAGCATAGTTTGTTTTAAAACTGGCACTTTGAAATGCATACAGGTCTCATTCGAACCTCCCTCTGCTCTCTGTCTCTTTAGGTCATGACTCCGGGTCTTTATCACTACTATGTGACAGAACTGGCCTTCTACTGGTCACTCATGTTCTCCCAGTTCACTGACATTAAAAGGAAGGTGAGAGGAACACTGGTCTCGTGTTTGTTAGATCAGATCGCATAGATAAAACTAGTAGCTGCAACTTTCCGTTTAACATTAGACAAAACGTCTTTTGTTCCTCATTTGGCAGTGGCAGAGAAAATGAACATGGGTGTGCATGTGATGCAGTAGTTTTCAGATGTATACACATAAGTTAATATTAAATCTTAGTTGTAACTTTGATTTATTGTTGTAACTCTTACAGTTTAAATTTAGGAGGGAGAGTCGTGTTTTATTTTTTATTTTTTTGGGA
>VUQI01060290.1:23240-44966 GCA_015106735.1 Paratilapia polleni | reverse complement strand
CTTTATTATAAAAACAACACAAAAAAAAAAAAAAAAAAATTAAAAAAAAAAAAAAAAAAAAAAAAAAAAAACCCAAAATCATCCCAGAACGCGAGCAGAAGTCTTGCTGGAACACATATGAGCCTACAGGGCTTAACAAATTAATCACAAAATGAATTTATTGTTGACACATGCACAACCAGGCACAAAATTAGCCTGATATCAGACAGACTTAGCAATTCATTACACTGAATTACCTGACTCCCACATCTGGACCAAGGCAAACACAAAAGAGGACAGAAGTAAGAATTAAGAGCAAGTCATTTCTGTGTGTGTATGCTGGGTCATTTTTTAAGTGAGAATATTTATTTGAAAATATTACAACATGCAATAAAGCCTCACTGCTTGTTAGCTGGCGTGTGATATTTTGTGTCTTCCTTTACATTAGTGAAGACATTTCCACCATAAATCAGTGCAGAAAAAGCAGAAATTTGTGCATAAAAATGGAATATATGTGATGAGTTACATTTCCTGACGGAGGACCAGAACCCCCTGCATTATGTCCCCCACTCCCACGCTCAAATGTAACCTACGTATAAGATGCTACCAATTATATCTCAGGTCATAGAGAGCATGTCCATTGCATTGCTGCCCTGGTCATATCAAGATTGAGATTAAGTGGTGATAAATGCTACAAGTTGTACACAATAAAAATAACCCTTGAAGTGCGATTAACTCGCCATGAAAATGGCCAACATTGTCATCTCATCTGCATTATTATTGTAAATGCACTAGAATGCAAACAGCCAATTAAAATGCACACAAGATCAAATTGGTTCTTTTTTTTGCAGATCGTGTAAAGGTACAGGAGGATAACATGTTTTCACATTCAGTGTTTATGAGTAGCCCAAAAGAGAGACTGAAACTGTGTCACTTTCTTAAAATCAAAAATAGTACATTTAAATTTCTACTCATCTTGAAGTCTTAATGAGGATGTAACACATGAAGCATGTGACCGTCTTTCCCTGCAGTCTTTCATGGCTTCTGCCGCAACAGCAAGGCTGAGAACTGTTTATTAATCGAGGGAATACGCACACTCAGCACACTCTGGGAACCTATTCTGTGTAGCTTAACATATGAAACAAACGTAAATGCCATATTTTCATCACAATTTCTGCAGTGTTTTTGTTTGAGGTTTGGCTTTTGTTCATTATTTATATCATCTCATTTAACTAATGTTTTTGGGCACCTATCTGGAGAATTGCTGCTACCTACTGCTTAAAACTAGTGGATGGAAATGGACGTTAATTTGCATTTACTGTAATCGATTTAATCTTTAGAATTCGTGCTTTATTTGGATTGGCGGTTGGCTAGTATTCGCTGGTTCCTTATTTGCATTTCAGACTAAGAAACATCTGCACTCTTGACTACCAAAAGCTCAGACTGCAAAAAAGCAGTATACTTTAGTCCCTCTATGAGATAGGACTTGCAAGTGCATATATAGTGGCATCATTTCCTTAACAGTGAGCACTTCCATCAAGGTTCAATCTTGAATCATTTATGTAAGCAGAAAATAAAAGAAGAACAAGTATAGAACTTTGAGGAACTTTCTTGAGTACAGTAACTTTAAAGCACTGAGTTCTATCTGAAAGATAACTCTGTGTCAGACATTCCTATATTAATCATCAACAGCTTTGGCTTTAGAATACTCCAAAACTAAGGTGGCACAATTCTCCTTCTTGCCTAGGCAATTTATAGCATCATTTTTCTTCAGCAGTTCAAATTTCAAATTGATACTACACTGATACATCGTATCATAATTGAAACAAACTATAACTACATAAAAATAGTTTAAAATAGTCTACACCAATCTACACTGAACAGTTAGAACAAACAGAATTTTCAGGTGGCTAACGTTCACATGTGTTAGCCAAATGGCACACATACTGAAGAATTAGTAATTAATGAAATGCTAAATTATACACTTCATTAGGTACACCTGTTCTGCTGTTTGTTAACACAAATATTACATCGGATCATCGTTAACACAAATCAGCCAATCACGTGGCAGCAACTCAATGTATTTAGACATGTAGGCATGGTCAACCTGCTGATCCATCCTGCCTTGTATCAACAGTTTAGGCTGCTGGTAGTGTAATGGTGTGGGGGATATTTTCTTGGCACACTTTGGGCCCCTTAGTACCAACTGAGCATCATTTAAACACCACAGCCTTGCAACAGTATTGTTGCTGACCATGTCCATCCCTTTATGACCGCAGTATACCCATCTTCTGATGGCTGCTTCCAGCAGGATAACGCACCACGTCACAAAGCTCAAATCATCTCAAACTGGTTTCTTGACAGTGAGTTCACTGTACTTAAATGGCCTCCACAATTACCAGATCTCAACCCAATAGAGCACCTTTGGGATGTGGTGAAACGGGAGATTCACATCATGGATGTGCAGCCAAACTTTACGTGTATCCTTCATATCTTATGAAATGAAAACTAGGTATTATTTAAGATACTAGAGTAGCTTTAGTATGAGTCAAAGTTACCAAAAATAATGCGTATTGATCTTACTGGGCTTTGGTGCAGCCCCTAAGTTCATGTACCTTCTGAAACAAAACATTTTAGTTTCCTTCACTCTCCCTTTATGTCAGTCTTCTTAGTAATTGGGTGCCCCTCAAACAGAAGGTTTGAACAGCTGGTGGGTGACACTTCTGTGCTCACAGCAAAAACTGTGTGCCTGAGATGTCTATATTAAAGATATGCCCTCTCTATGGCATCATAGAGATTCAGGAGCAGAAGAAATTGTGTATGTATATATATAGATATATATGAAAAGAAACACATAATAGGTCTAGTTTAACCTCTATCAGTGTCCATCAGAGCTCCTTTGAGCTGTATTATCTACATATATTTAATGAATCATTTTAAAATGATCTGAAACATTAGTGGAACAGCATGCTTTATGGCAGCTGTGTTACCCAGAAATGTTTTCTCATCAAAGTAAAACCCCCTGATTAAACCAATCCATTTCAAAGTCTTTTATTTGCAATAATAAAGAGAAATGTGTTCAACAACTTCTAGTATTAGGCCTGATTTGTTTTTGTTATTAAAGTTAAGGTACCAGACAGGAAAATCAGCTTTTTTCCCCCCTCTTTTTATTAGTTTATAATGTGGGGAAAATTTATGGGAAGCAAAGCACACCAGACCACCTTGGATAACTGACTGGACTCTGGGGAGAAATTGTAATTGAAAGACATCCTCCCTAAGCTCTCCGTGCTGTTTTGGCAACTGGTAAATGTTACACAACACAAGACAATTTACCAGTAAAAGTGTGTTGCTATGGGAGCTCTAATTATACTTACCTAAATTCAGCTTGGAACAAAAATCAGTCATCAGCGCACTCAGCTATCATTTCACTTAACTACCATGTTCTGTAGGAAGCAGCGAATCAGTTATTACATGTTATGGGAAACCAAAATGCTGTTGTTCAGGTTTCGTAATGAACTCAATTGAATTGTTTTGCCACCTGAAATGCACCTTAAAACTACAGTGTACACTAACCCACCCAACAAAAAGTGGAGCTGGTGAAAAATGAACTTGGCTTTAGTCAGATTTTTTTTGCCCTCATTTTCACCCAAATGTTCACCTCAACATTTAAACTCAGGTCTTGTTAAAGTCAACCTCGTATGCTTTTCTTATTTTCTGCTACAATGGTGGATGCACATATTAAACATCACCAACGTTTTAAGTACTGAGGTGTAAAAAAAAAAACCCTTTGGTGTCTCACCTGGCCTAAAGACCACTCTAAAAGCTCAGTTTTAGAGGGATTTTTTGACCTCTCGGCTCTGTTTGAGACATAGAGAGTGGATATCTCTAATGTGGTCATCTGAGGCCCACAGCTCTGTCTGCGAGCACAGAAGCCTCACCCAGCTGCTGTTCAAACCTTCTGTTTGTGAGGGGCAGCCAACCAGAAGAAAGATGCACTAAAGAGAGAGGAGCTAAAGTGGTTTGTTTCAGACTGAGGCTGATCTGAAGGGTTGCACCAAGACCTGGTATGATGAAGAAGGATTATTTTGAACTTTAAATCATGCAAAGCTTCTCTAGTAGAGTCCAAAAATAAAAACTTGGAAATGAGCATAACAGGTTCACTTTAGGTGCATAGTTGATCCAATTAAATCCACAAAAATACACTTTAACCAATTTCTTTTTTTTTAAGTCTACAATATTTAATTTAACAATTTCAGCTTCTTCTGATTTTACTGTGTTTAAAGACGATTGTGTGTTTGTGTGTGTTTGTAACCCCTGTTTCCCTAAACTGTGATTAGAGACAGTTGTCATCCCATGTAGTGTGATCCATTTCTTCAGCGTGTAGTTGCAGCTGCCCACAGGGTCTTGGTTTGTGGAGCACTGAGGCGAGTTTACTTTTTGTGTGAGTCCAAAATACTCAGTTCAAGTATTACCATATCTACCTGCTTCTGAATAATGTAAACAATACATTTTGCTAGATGTGTGTCTTTATAAATGCACAAGCATATACATCTGAAAATAATGTATGACTTCAACCTCTAGGGCTCGTGCAACACAAAACATCATTTTTTATTTAACATCTGGTAGATGCTGTGGCACAGAGCCGCTAATGGAACTGGGAATCTGGCATAGCTGCTATACTCCCTCCTCTGTATCATCCTTCCAATTTTCTTCCCTGTTCTCTGTCTTCCAAGAAATACGAATGTCCTGTGAAACAGGGCTTTAGTGGTTTGGTGTTAATAGCGGTCCAAACTGTGCAATAAGCCCCAGGGTTGATTTAACCTTACCACCCTGGAATTGTTTCACCGCTGACATTGTAAATTCACCAGTAATTCCACCTTTCTCTTCCTCCTTCCTCCTCTTATCTGCAGTGGGTCAACTGTAGTTAGCACACAGCCTGGGGTCCTCCAGCCGTACTCCAGCTTTTACTTCATTCTTCTTCACTTTTGTCTCTCCTTGTTCGCTGTTCCTGAGTCCACTCTAGACATTCATCTCTGCTGCTTTGTAACACAAGAAGCATAATTTTTGTATTTTGGGGACAGAACCACCTCCTACCTCTGTATATCAGCAGTTTCACACAGTGCAGATTTGGTCTACAAGCTACAAGTGGGTGTTTGCCACCAGCTGAAAAGTGCCAGTGGATCTGCATCGGCCAGTAAACTTAACACGACGAAGATGTGCAACATCAGAGTCAGACTCCTTGTTGCAAGATGAGATTCTTTTTCCTTGACTATTACACACTTATCATAATTAATTTCTGCTTTAAATGCTTCAGTACCTTGACCTGACAACAAAGACATGCTAATAAAAAGCCCTTGAGACACACTGGTTGAATTGATGTTTACGCAGTGGTATTTGTGTTTGTTGTGTTAGTTACAGCATGACCTGATCATAAAAACATCTCTTTCATACTTCATTGCCAGACAGCTGTGAAGGGTCACAGAAATAAGCACCTGCTGCAGGGTCAGATCCACACTGGAAAATAAAACTTTTGTAACCATCACCACAATTATTACGCAAATAACAATCAGTCATAATCAGCAGATTACTCATGACACTCCAAAATAACCTTAGGGGGTATCAAAGCACAATCACTGGCTTGTTCAAATTAAGCAAAGCACAAAACCACTATAAGGTGCAATTAAAAAGGTTCAGGACAAAAAAAACCCCAAAACAAAACAAAAAAAAAAAACACATGCCATCCCATTCCCAGACCCTCTCCACCACTTGAACTACTCCCGTTCTGACCACATGCACTAGCACGTTGTAATGGGTGCTAGATTTCCTCCACTGTGTCAAAATGGCAACTCTTTAACCTAAACTTAATTTTGGGTGAGAAAGCAAAGTTGCAGTGCCCACAGGATGGGCCATGTGCGAAGATTCTGTTGGTGTGACCCAAAAAGCTTTGGTCATTACAGTAGATCAGACAACAGTCTGACCCTTTAAAGATGAAAAAAAAAAAAAGCTCCGGCTTTAGCTCTTGACCTTATCAGATGGCTTCGGGCTCGGACACTGGTCTCTACCAGTGACAAGTGCTGTTTAGTCTCTGGGTCATAGCAGGAGACCCAACTCTCATCACCAGTAATGATCCTCGACATGAAGGCTGTGTTTGACACAGAAGTTGATGCTTGCTTTCAGCATAAGTTTGAGGTCCATGGTGAAATCAGACATGCAAGTGGTGAGAACAGGACTTCCAGACAGTGGTCTAAACACAGCAGCCGAGCTGGAAGCAGTGCAGTGCAGTGGGAGAAGACCTGAGGAGAAGACCTTCAAGGGGATAGCAGCTAAATTTAAATCAAGGATGGTTTTTGATTTTTATGGACAGAGTTACAGAATTGTTTGTCACACTTTGTATAGTCAGCATTGATTTTGTTCTACAGATATTGGTAGAGCAATAGTTAGTTTGACATACTAGAGAAAGCCATGCCTTGATTCAAAATGTTTATTAAGCTACTTATCAACTTGCGATAATGAGTTGGTCTTTTCCTTTTGCTCTGATCGGCCCATCCATATTCAGTTTGTACATTTTGTATGGCACTGTGTTACATCTCTATTTGGGCCGGAAGGAACCTCAATTTTTTTCCCCCTTTGATATAAAAAAAAAAAAACATTTACAAGAAATTATGGACTAAATCTCATTTTCCAAGGTGATCATATTGGCTACTGAGAGGACCCCTCATATCTGCAAATCAGTAAATGTTGCCTGATGATAATAGCTTTTAGGTTTCAGCCTTTTTCACTAGACTTATCGGGTTTAATGGAAATGAGACTGTCTCAAGTTTGATTTTTAAGTGAGCTGTGACTATTTATATCACTGAACAATGTCAGCAATCCTTGATAGACTAATTGGAAGCACTCAGAATTCCCACGGTGTGAAAACTTTCTAAATTGATCAAGCCTGACTGGTCTCAGTGTGCAGTTTGTTACAGATCATTTTCTTTCTTTCATTTTCAAAACAGAAATAGGGAAGTCTTTTTTACACTGACAAGGAGGACTAGCAGTGGCCCTGAAATTCCATGCCAACTAAAACAGTAAAGTGACAAGAATGCCAGTCTACTTGTGGCATTTACATGAGCGCTGTGCTCAGCAACTGCAACTAAAAACCATTACAATAAACAATTCTACCAAGTAATGTAGAGAGCAGAGGTGGCAGATTCTGTCTGGCAGCTTGCTTTAGATTGTAAATTTTACAGGGCAAAGTCACATAGGCAGAAATCTAATTCTGCAACGCAGCTAAACACATCTGGGTACAAGATGCATGCTAATCCCAAATGTCAAGGGGCCCAGAGATATTAAGTGAACCTTATGTTACAACAGATGTGCAGTACACAAAGTCATAACTGCAGCTCAAGTATATTTAATGGAGCTTTAGATACAAAACTATTGTAATTATGCAAATATATAACAGATAACCAAGAGTTGTTATTACAAGTATAAAGCCTTAGAAACTAAGTGTAGCATGCCTTCTGACTTCTTAAAATATTTTTTAAATACATATTTTATGTATTGTAAGTCCTACAGAAAACATACAGCTTACTATTTGTGAAGAGTTGATGGCCTTTGCCACAACAAACATGCAAACATTCTCAGAGAAACCTTTGAGCAAATCCAAGACATTTACTGCTGCATACCTGCATGTAGTCTGCTGTATTATTTACCATGAACAATACAGTTTCATTACTGGCAAAATAGTGGATTTCACTACATTAAATGACTATACCAAAACCACAAGAGAGTTAAGTACAAAGAGAAGGTTGATTAATTTCTCTTTGTTTCCATAATCTGTTTACAACCCTCACTAATTACCACCTTTCACAAGGCAAAGAGAACAGTCCAGATTAGAAGAGTAATAGACACTTGGACTGGTTGACACTCAACAATGAGTTAGCTGCCGCAGACAGTGTAGGTGTTGATTGGATGTACGTGTAATGACAAGCCGTCTGGCTGCATAGCGCTCTGTACATGATGTATAGTGAACCTAGACCTGAAGAATAAGTGTGCGCCGTTCAGCTGTAATATGTAGGAAAAATACTAGTAACAGAATAAAATAAAGTGTCTAAATTAGACAGAAATTTTGTTGTGAGAATCAGGAACTAATATAACACATTAATGTGGAAAAAAAACACCTAGAAAGGGAATAACATTTGATGAGAAATATCTTATACTGCAGGATTACTGAAGCAAGGTTGGACTTGGTTAGTACTTGGATGGGGGACTGCCTAGGAAATTTACAATAATGTACCATTTTATGTAAATACAGTTGAATACTACAGTATAACTGGTTTTCATTTTAAAATGTATATTTTTTATTATTTCAAGATTTACATTCACTCTTTAAGAAGTTTTGTGGTACTTAAATTAACTGTTTAAATAAATCACTGTAACCCTGGCAACTGTAACTGCCAGTATTTTACTGTGATTTAACAGTAACAAAAACAAACAAATAAATAAACAAACAAATAAATAAAAAAAAGAATATATATATATATATATAAATTTTTTTATTTTTATTTTTATTTTTTTTGTAAAATTCTGTGTTTTTTGCTAGTACTTACCCAGTAGGTATGCAATATTTACACAAATATCTGGAGTTACAATATAACGGATTGGCTGTGTTTTTTCTACTGTACTTCCATTTCAGCAGTAGTAGAAACTAGTACCTGATATTAACAGCCTTACATAACCATTTTTCAGCACTACTGCATTATCAGAGTTATACAAGAGTACCAAGCTTTTAAAGGAACCAACCAGTGTATTTTTTGTGGCTATCAGCCCATGTATTATGTAGCTGGAATTCACACAGTGGTTAATGTAATATTCCACAAAGAATAAGGTTCATAAAATCAGACCTACTGATGGCTTTTATAGAAAAATATTTTGTGATTGTGCAATATGTCTTATATTTTGAAAGTGTCAGGCAAAAACATAAATGCATAATATAACTATAATAATTACGTATTTATAATTGAAATGTAATAATATTGAGGAATTTAAATTAATGTGAATTTAAAAAGAATCATATCCATATGAATTTCTTGTTACTCACCATCGCCAAAGGGATGATGGCCTGAATATCCCTCTGCACTACTGTCAGTTCTGTCACAACCTTCTCTGAATCAGGTGGTGGGTTCTGTCCCTTATAGTCAATGTTCCAGTTGATCCTTCTGGTTACGGAGAGGCTGGTGAAGTTCTCCATCTCAAAATCCAACTGCATCACTTCAACATTGCCCACGACATCCCTGCCAGACCATAAAAACACAAACACAAAACAGAGCCACACTTAAACATCGCTTACACCAGCATGTTCATGAAAAACAAAAGAGTATATGTAGGTAGAAATTCTGGCAGTGCATTTATTTCTGGTGACTAGACAGTTTTTAATGATTAAAAAAATGCCATTTAGCGAGCAGCTGACAAACTGCTTTTAATTTATTTTTAACATTGTCCTCAAGTTACCCTGGAGTTGAAAAGAAGAAATAATGTATTCATTAAGGCTTCAATCTAGGATGCACTGCAGCCAAGAGCTATAGAGCTCAATAGATACTTCTCAGATGGTGCATTTTCAGTGTTTGTTCTTCAATCAAAGTGACTCTGCATTTACACAGTTTAAGGTAGGGCTTTCTCTAGACCTTCAATAGAACAACCTATACAAGTTATGTATGTAATTATGTGTGATATATATGTATATATATATATATATATATATATATAGGCAGGTGATCCCCTCCACAAAATAATGTCATAGCTTTATTCTCTTGAACGGAAAGGGGAAAGGAGCTGTTTTAAGATTGATCACAGTATTGCAGTTAGATCACTGAATCAATGTCCACAAAGCTGCCCTGACAAAATCTCTGATTAAAATCTTGGATGTAGGTTTTGGTTTTTGCTGTAGTCAAATCAATGTCATGCATTCTGCAAAGCTTAGAGAAATTGTCAGACACAGTCAATGATGACAATTTCATTCAGCCAGTGTTATCATAAAGAGCTCCTTCACTGTCTTCATCAGATTTCCTGACAGATAGAAGGGAGATAACAATGCTATAGAATCTTAAAGGTCATAGCCAGAGGTGGACTGACAAAACAATTCAACCCAGAACATTATCCCGGGCCACTCTGTTCATGCAAACCACCAGACTGCTAATTTATATCCACCTTCTGTTGAGGAGTAACCAGACATCAGATTTTCATTACATGTGATCAAATTATTGTGAGCAATTCACTACAATTTTATTATTGTAACATTTTGGGGAAAAAACAAAACAAAAATAATGCTATTAGTCAAATAAATTTTTAATTGGCAAGTGACTATAACCATAACTGCAATAAAAGTACAGTTAATAGGATAATAATGCATTGAGAAAATGATATTAAAAAAATAAAGTTTTCAGAGGTCTGCTATGCTTGTTGGTGGCCAGTGAAAATTCATGAGGAATAATCACAGCACATACTTTTTAAACAGAGAGTGAGTTACATACAGAGAGCTTTCCAGTGTTTGTTATACTGAAGCACTGAGCACAAGTATCAGAGAACTTCACACACATTTGATGAAACTGATCATGAGCTGACACTCGTTTTTCACTATTTAGCATCATCTCTTTTCATTCTGTCCCTCTCTCCTCCATCCTTCCTTTTTACCTGATTCACTGCCTGCCTTGGCGAGAGAGCGAGAGAGCGAGAGAGAGAGAGAGAGAGAGAGCGAGAGAGAGGCCGCATGTGTGTATTTATGTGTCTTTGGCATGTGCACCTGCACGCCATGGAGACTACAAAGGGAGGGAGAGCATACTAGCTAGGAGTCGCACCTGATGTGTGGAATCTGTGTAGTTTGCGAACTGATTGCTGATTAAGAAGAACGTTCACGGCACGCCAAAATGACCCTCAGACCAACGGGAAATGTCTCAGTGCTCCTGATGGCTAGTTTGCCCCTGGTCATAGCATGCCCTTCGCCAACTTGTTTGTGGTCAAAAGCTCCAGAAAAAGATATATTTGATAGAATATAATTTTTTATGAAACTACAATTTTATTAAGAAATATTAACACTTAAACCATATGTAAACTTTTATTATCCCTGTATTGTATTAGTTTTCTTACAATATCCTCTCCTGGTAATGAATGTATAATTCAGGTTTTCTTTGGTCACATTTTAGGAACTATATAAAGGGTATGGAAAAATGTAAATACAATACACTGTTAAAGAAAAAAACTGATCTGGCATTTTACTTCCCCATATATTTCCACTTATATGAGTGTTAAAAGGGACACTGAAACTGTTGAGAAGTGATAGTTTTCTAATGGTTTTACTATTCACTTGATAAAGTTATCATATACCATGAATTAATCAGGTATTGTCTTTAAATGAAACAGCGTGAAGGGTCTTGTCAATAACCAATCACTGCTCCCTAATCTTGCCAGCTTTCTTCTTCTATCTTAAGGCCCGAGTGTTGAGCCTTTGCAAGGAGATTGCAAATTCTGCTCTGCCTCTCACTTTGGAATAGGCGTAATTGCATGGGCTGCAGATTTGCTTCTGGCCAATCAATCACTGTTGGTAGGTAACCTGATTGTTCTCATGGCCGTGCACATGAACTATATGAACACTCTCTCCTTTGCTCCTCCACCTACCAAAAAACTTTTGCTTAGCTTTTGGTTTTACTATCGCAACTATGTCAATGATGCAGGAGTGATAACAGCCTTCCTGTTATGAAAATTTTGCTTGTTGGGCTTGTAATCAGGTTCAACAAGCCTAACATTAAATCATCTCGCTGGTGGTGAAGAGGCAAATTAATTCTCTCTCCAGCCGCGATGAGAATCATCCCACCCAAGCCTCACCTTTAGCGAAAATTGAAGCGGTAGCTGTCTGTCCTTCACAAAAAGCAGAAAGCCATCCCAGCATTCAGTCTGAGAGGCTTTTAATGAAAGCTGGATCAAACTCCATGTACAATCCTTCGCCTACAAAAGGTTCCTCTCAGGACCAGCGAGATGAGATCTCAGCCTATTTGTCTCGACATCACTCACTGAAAACAAACACCTCCGTCTGTCTGTGACACACTCAAACTGTCATCAATACAGCCCACTAGAGTGAGTGCAGGTACAGCCGCTCAATACTACGTTGCCTGCCACCAGGCTGGAGGGAAGTAAAATGATGTTCACAATACAGTGGTTTAGGTTAGAGGGCATGCTTTTTTTTCCTCAGAGTGAACAGCAAAATATAAAACTGAGAGCTGCAGGAGAAAGGCTAGGATTTTGAACTCAAAGAGCTATAGTTACACTTGACATTTAGACATTATTTTTGAGATCTGAATTAAAAGAGCAGGAATTATGGCATCGCTGTCTGTTAGCACATGGCTTAAAATGGCTTCTCTGTTTCTTCACATTGCTGGTATCTGCACTGTGACTCCATAAAACTAGAATCTAAGCTTCATGTTTCAACCTGCATCTGTGTCTTGCCAGTTAATGCATCGTGATTTGGCTGTATTAAAAACAGAAAAAGGAATTTAGAAAAAAATAAAAAAAAAAACAAAAGAAAGAAATGCACGGTGGTGCAGTGGTTAGCACCCACTGGCCAGCTGGTCATCCTTTCTGAGTGGAGTTTGCATGTTCTCCCTGTGCCTGCGTGGGTTCTCTCTAGGGACTCCGGCTTCTTCCCACAGTCCAAAGACATGCATGTTAGGTTAATCTGTGATTCTAAATTAGCCTAAATATGTGTGAATGGTTGTCTGTCTCCAAGTGTTAGCCCTGTCCCCTGTCTAACGCGTACCCCGCCACTCGCTTTGTGTTAGCCCTCTCCTCGTACTTCTTTATCCCTTCCATCACCACCTGTAGCACTAATTGTATTCTTCTGCTGTACTAAATCATTTCAAACATGACTTACCTGACTGAATGTGTACTGTACCTCATTAGATGGCACTTTATAACAATCGTGATTTGTGTATTTATTTTTTTTTCACCAAATCTGGCTGTTTGTTTGTGCAGCCTAACATTTACATTTCTGGAGAAAAAAATGCAGGTTGTATATATATATATATATATATATATATATAATTTAACTACATTTAATCTTAAACTTTAAATAATACAAAATAACATGTATGTTCATGCAGCTAAAATGTTCATGTATTCCATAATTGTCTCCATATTAATTATTGTGTTACCACATGGTCACAGGCTGGTCCTAATACTTTAAAACCATTGCAGTCACATGTATTATAACAGAACTTTGAAAATATTTGATAAATGGCCCTGTTACTATCACCATTATTTAATTCTACTGAAGCATAGCTTACTCAGTTTTGATAATTTTGTTAAATATACACATATCTGTCTTATTTACAAAAATTTTATACAATATGGCTCCATCACTTAGTCAGTTTAATACTATCAGAGCAAACAGGAACCAAATTACAAGAAGTTCAAACAGAGGGGACTGCATTATTCCTTTGAGGAAGAGTTCTTTTGGTCACTCTGCATTTTCTGTAAAGGCTGAACAACAGTAGAACTCTATATGCATCAGTATCGGAGAGCAGAACACATACAACGCATTCAAACATCAGTTAAAGAGTTCACTGATAATCATTTCTGTTCCTCCCGTTATCATCTTGCTTCCCGTTGGTAGGTCTGTTTTTCCTTTCTTTTTTTTATATTTGCAATGTTGACATTGTGAATCATTTTTAGGCTGTTTTTAATACCTGGCCAGGGACAATGGATGAAAATTAGCATATGGCTAACTTTGGAACATTTACAGATGTGTTTATTATGTACATTGTCCCTGTTAAAAATAAACAAGCAAATAAGCAAAAATTAAAAATTGGAAACTAATAGTTGATACAACTTTGGCAAATTGTTATTTAACCAGTGTTTACCCAGCATGTATACAAAAAAACAAAAAACAAAAAAAAAACCCAAAAAACAAAACAAATAAAAAAAACTCTTGACACATACATTTTGTATTTTGCAGTCATGTCCAGGATACTGAATACCAACACTTCTTGACTGGTTTTTGTGGAGAAAAATGATGTGCTGTCTTTAGCCAAAATGCAAGAACATAAAACGTAGCTGTACAAAAGGTGGGCTCTAATAAACAAGTCAAACTATACAGTGTCAGAGCTTCCATGAAGTGACTCTGCCTTGAATAAGTGAACAATGAGGAAACAAAATCTGGATGGACTTTATGGATCCATGGATGCCTCCCCTTCTAAAATCTATCATGCAATTATTCATGATGCCTCAATTCAGCTTTGATATCAACTACAATTAATGATGGGCTAACAAAACTCAGCACCAAGTCATTTTTCAAACAGTAGTGGGCGGTGAGATCTTAAATGAGTGATTTCACACCAAAGGGCTAAATGAAGGGAGAAACCATGGCTCAAGAAAGTCTGGCCTTGTCTCCATTAACTTAATGATGTACTGTGTGCATAGCACATAGTATATATTTTAAAAGCTGTAGCTTGGGGCTTTTTCAGAGCTCAGGGGGATTTCATTCTTTGATCAAAGGTCTGTTTGAACTGATTAGCAGGGAGTGTTCATTGGATCAAAGCACTGCAAGGCAGGGTTACAACAGCAGAAGAACAAAAACGATGAACAAAGACTTGAAAACGGTACATGCTTAAGTCTATAGTACTGCAACCCTTAAGTATGACTTTTCAAACATTTAAAACAAAGTCTAAATTTGTTTAAAATTTAAAAGAACACTTCAACATGCACTATTTGACTAGGAATGAGGAAGCTTTGGATGGAAAAACATGCCTCCCAAAACCTTTGAAGCTCAACGAGCTATAGCTCGTTGTGTAATCCAATTTGTGGTTTTAGACAGATGGCATGATGGAACAATTTCTTGAAAGTATTTCTATTAAATGATTACTTAAAAAGCCCTAATGCTCAAATCCATCAATAAACAATAAAAGTTTGGTGCCTTCAATACTCCTAAAACTGAGTCACTATCTGCTGCTCTTCCTCATATTTAAAAAAAAAAAAAAGTAAAACCAAGAAAGTAAAACACACATTATATTTATTGAAAGAGTTTGCATAAACAGCCCCACAGTGAACATCTCATTTTCTAAGAAACACATTTTCTCTTCTTTGCAGTGTCAAAAATGGGCAAACATCAGTGATGATGGAGCAGCTTTGAAAACATCGGCTGTCCTCCTGAAGCTTTTGTTAGGAGTCAATATTGGCATTTAAAAATGTTCTCCGAGTCTTTTTCTTGCTTCCCTTGTTTAACCCTGAATTATTAAACTGAACTAAGAAACGTCTTATTAAATGACAGCGGCACTGCCACAGTGTTTTCAAGAACATTATTCATCTGAAACCCATTGACCGCAATCAATAATGCATCGGTTCATGTGTTGTTATCAACGAGCTGCTGTTAGATTGGGACTGTTCCAGATGGAGGGTTGCAGAAAAAGAAATATGTTGAATAATTCCAGCACAGACCGAAGTGTGATCTGAGGAAGACAGCTAAAGAATAATAAAGAGCGGAGAGTGATGAAGAGATCAACAACACGCCCTGAAGGGAAAACATTGTCACCTCATTTCCTCAGTTTCAGGTAATTTTGAGTAAACAAAACCAGATGTTCAAACAGAATTGGTGCTCAGATGTATTCACCAATGAGATGCAAAATGATGCTGCTGTGTGTATGTTTGTGTTTTTATGGGGAGAGCAGAGAGCATGTTTATGCATGTGTATGAGAAGGGGTTTTTTAATAGGGAGCAGTAACTTGTTTAATGCTTAAAAGTAGCAAAAAAACAAAACCAAAAACATGTGAATGAGAACAATTATTGAACTTAGAAAACATATTCGATTTCTCCCTATTACTGCATTTAATTGGGTGATTAGGGAAAGAATTGTCTTGAGTATTCGTATATTTTTGGACTCATTACTGTAAAGTCTCTGACTCTGCGCACAGATTCTTGCTGAAAATGTAAGAGAGAAATTTCCACTCAACTTCATTATTTTCAGCTCAAACTAGGAAAGAGGAAGGAAGTACCTTCTTTATAAATCATGACGGAATATAATAAAAAGGAATGTTTAAAGAAATTCTGTGGCTGTTAAACCATTCCCAAAGCACACCATTAAAATACATGTAAGCCAAGTTGCATGGTAATATTTGTCAGTTTGTTTTTCTTGGAATTAAAGAAGCAATGGCAACTTAGTTGTATTTTTGCAACTGAACATGTAATAAATGTATTTATTTTGAGTATTCAAGATTAAATTATATGCAAAACACTGTTTTCTGTCTAAATGGTAGACATTTCCATCAAACTTACTAGTTTGGGTGTTATACGAGTCAAGTTAGTTGACCCAAGTTCAGCACAGCTAGAAATTGAGACATCATTTAGAACATCACACATCATTTAGATTTCATGATCAGTCATTGAAGGAGCTAGGGCATTTCCTCGCTGTCACAGAGCAAAAGGTGTGACAACACAGAGAGACAACCACTCACGTTCACATTTACGGTCAATCTAGAACCACTAAAAAAATCTGACATACATGTCTTTGGATGGCTGGAGGAAACACTCAGGCACAGTGGAAACATGCAAACTCCAACCAGAAAGGATGACCAACAGGGCTGAACCCCAAATCCTTGTCCTGTTAGATTAAGAGCAATATGATCTGCCACACGTTCCATTCTTCAATTCAACTTTATTTATATAGCGCCAAATCACAAGGCGCTTTATATTTTAGGGTAAAGACCCTACGATATTAGACAGAAAACCCCAACAATCAGACGACCCCCTATGAGCAAGCACTTGGCAACAGTGGGAGGGAAAAACTCCCTTTTAACAGGAAGAAACCTCCGGCAGAACCAGGCTCAGGGAGGGGCAGCCATCCGCCGCGACCGGTTGGGGATGAGGGGAAACAGAAGAGAGCAGAGGGAGACAGGACAAAAAGGCACACCTATGGGAGAGAGACGGGGTTAATAATAGCTAATAATAGCTTCTTAACCTCATGTGTCGCTGCCATACAATATGCCACTTCCGTCCTAAGTATATACACTGCTCAAAAACATTAAAGGAACACTTTTAATCAGAGTACAGCATCAAGTCAATTAAACTTCTGGGAAATTGATCTGGTCGGTTAAGTAGCAGAGGGGGTTGTTAATCAGTTTCAGCTGTTTTGGTGTTAATAAAATTAACAACAGGTGCACTAGAGGAGCAACAATGAGACGACCCCCAAAACAGGAATGGTTTTACAGGTGGAGGCCATAGTTTTGCATTTGGCTAGGGTCAGTGTCACTACTGGTAGCACGAGGCGATACCTGGACCCTACAGAGGTTGCACAGGTAGTCCAACTCCTCCGGGATGGCACATCGATACGTGCCATTGCCAGAAGGTTTGCTGTGTCTCCCAGCACAGTCTCAAGAGCAAGGAGTAGATTCCAGGAGACAGGCAGTTTCTCTATGAGGGCTGGACAGGGCCGTAGAAGGTCCTTAACCCATCAGCAGCATGTGGGGGCTATACAAACTACTGAGTACCATTTTGAGCTGCTGCAATGACATTTCGGCAAAATGGACCAGCCTGTTGCATCATTTTTTCACTTAGATTTTTGGGGTGTCTTTGAATTCAGCCCTCTGTAGGTTGATAATTTTCAGTTCTATAAAATGATATAGAAGCCTTTCGTTCCTAAGACATTACCCAGGCCATATCAGTATAGATTTCCAGCATGATTTTTTTTTTCCATTGACATTTGATGTGTTTTCAAAGAGTTCCTTTAATTTTTTTGAGCAGTGTATAAGATGATTTATACACAAATCTTCTCTGAACTGCCCCGTGTATGATAAAAATTTCTGACTTTGTTACACCCTGGACAGGTCGCCAATCTGTCGCACGGCTAACACAGAAAGACAGATAACATTCACACTCACATTCACACCTGCAGTCAATTTAGAATCAGCAGTTAACCTAACCCATGCGTGTCTTTGGACTGCGGGAGGAAGCTGGAGAACCCGGAGAGAACCCATCTAATCTTTAGCGACCTTATGACAGTAAATAACATGCCAGTGTCACAAAGAACGTCAGAAATAAAACACATCATTAATATTTTCAATACGTTTAGTGTTCAAACTGTCTGGAAACAGCATCATTCTAATAAATAAAGACTAATTTCATGCAACAACCCAAAATAAAAGTATTGTGAACAAATTTCAGAAAAAATTTCCACAAGGCTTGGGTGTCTTTTATATAAAACAGATTTCATGCTCATGTTCAATCAGTTTGATGAAAATGAAGCATGAATCCTTGATTCCACTCTTCATAACTTTAGAGGTCCATTGTTTGGTTATTTTGCTTTAGGTGGTCACTGAACTGACTTGGTTTTGGAGAAAATGCAGCATGACACACTGTTTCTCTGTCCATGTTTGACCCCCTACTAGACATTTCCCACATGGTGACAGGGTGGCAAAGATTACATGACACGGGTTACTAAATATAGCAAGAACGGCTGTCGCTTAGGCTCTAAGAAGTAAACAAGAGAGAAATGGTGGACCTCTTTCTCAGGTATTCTCTGTTTTCTTCCTTGCTGCTCTCTTTTCCCCCCACCCAACCATCAGGGCTCCAGAGGGATGCCAATATATAGACCAGCAGTTGCTAATGTCTCTAGCCAAGCTCCCAGTCCTTCAGTTCTTAATGAATTGAATGCATCACATATTGTGATTTATAGTTGCTAATTTTTAGTTGCTTTCCCTCAGTGGATTGAGCTGACAGGCTGGGGAAACTGCACTCTTGTAAAAACCCATAATGGATGTTTGCTGTGTTAGTGTGGAAGCACCTGTTTTTAAAGGGTCTGTTCACCCAAAATTAGAAAAACAAACAAGCAAGCAAAAAAAAACAACAACAGCACTAAACAAACATAACTTGTCTAGAGTGAGAGTTTTTGCTTTCACAGTTTTTGCTTTTCACGCAAACAGAAATGAGGCAAATCTATTTCTAGGGGCCATTTTTTCAAATTCAACAGCAATTCCAGAAATGTTATCCTCCTTACTATGTATAACCCAGAATCTTTACTGTCATTGGTGACCATTAGTAGCCTAAAACCAAAGAAATAGTCATTTAAAAAAACGGTGGAACAAGTCTATTTTGCAGGTGAACTTCTGTTCATTGTCTTCCTCTAACTTGAGGTAGTAGCAGGATAAGAAGGGCATTCTAGATGTCCTCCCCAGCAACATTTTCCCAGAGCTTCTCCTGGGGAATCCTGAGACACTCCCAGGCCAGACCAAATATATAATCCCTCCAGAGAATTTTGGGTCTACCCCAAAATCTCCCCCAAACTGGGTGTGCCCGAAACCTCCAAAGGAAGGCACTAATGAGGGATCCTAATCAAATGCCCAAACCGCAAGCAAGTAAAGGGTGAAATCCGGAGCAAAGCAGCCAAATCGGATGGGTTTCAGGCCTGGGGAGCAGAGCTGAGGAGGTGGAAGGCTGCAGACTGGGGCGGAGCAGTGGGGTCGTGGATGAGAGTGAGAGAGGCTAAGGCAGGTCTGGTTGAAGAGGAAGTGGACAACATGATAAACTCTCACTGTTCTACTTTTACAACAAATAATCTATTTAAATGTGTTTCTTATTTTGTTGCAGCCTCCAGTGTTTTAAAATGTAGGCAATGACTGGTTCAATCTGTTTCACAGCAAGCGCTCTGTTTCTAATACTTATTTTTATATTAGCATAACTAATAGGCCTACCACACCTTATCTAAAATTCATTTTTAACTTTTCATTGAAGATCTTCTACAATAATTCAATTATTTGCATGTATTAGTTGGTGTGCTGTTTGTTGTACCCTTTATTAGTGGATTCTAAAATAACTTACCTCTCCAAACTGTAATTAAACTGTAATAAAATGATCTAAATAATTTCTAAAACTTAAAATCCATTAAATCCTTATTTTGACAAGTCTTACTTAAAATTAGAAAAATTAGATGAATATTAACAACTTAACTTCTTTAAGAAATGCCGCATTTGCCATTGCTGCTATTGTAATGGATTCCAGCTCAGTTCTCTCTCTACCAACACGCTCTGGTACAATACCTGCATTACTGCTGGCCTGTACACACCAAGCCACCTGACAATCTCACGCTCCATTTTATCATCACTTATGAACGAGATCCTGTTGAGCTTTTTAATTATAGTGTTTCGTTGACTGGAGTATCAAATTTCAGTTTAATTACTTATTACCTCTGTTGTATTGAGACAGAGGAAGATACCCCGGAGGCGCTAAAACAAACCAGCAAATCCTCTTTGCATGGTTGCATTCCAGAGTTGGGGTTGTTTTTGGTAAATCAGCCCTTTAAGTGCGTGGAAGAAAAGCAAAGTAATCGGAACATCCCGCAGATGATTCACCTCCATTTACTGGTCAAATAACTTAGGCTATTCCTAAACGCAGGCTAACAAATGGATTAAGCTATATGTGATTTAGACTGCATTAAGCTTGCAAATCTCTTAGCAGCTCCAGTTTCACTATCACCATGAAGTTGCATTTACCATAGAAGCTGGCCATACAGAGTCCATTGCTATCCCGTCAGACACTACAGGACCATGACTGGGTGTTTTTACTCTTTTGAGGAGCCGGGGGCATAATTACTGCTCTCAGACAAGATCTCAACTCAAAGGTATTTTAATGCCACTAGTCACAATCATCTACCTCATCTCTCCATGTAAACTAAATTAACAGCAGATGTAGTGAGACTAAGCAGATAATATCTTTATTCATTTAACTTTGCCCTATAAGGCAGAGGGTGCTTTAGTCACTGCTGTGGGACAAAGGTGTATTTTATCTTCTCTGTGCATTTACAAAAAAAAAAAAGCGTATGCTTTTAGAAACTGGCTTTCATCAGGTAACTATGACTGATTACTAAAAGCAAACCTTTATATAGAGCTTTTGTCCATAGTTAAGGAAGACAAATATCACTGTCTCCGTGTAGCTGGAGCAGGAACAGAAATCAACAGCTGCAGCAGCAGTAGTTGGTTAGACAGACAGTGTGTTTGGGCCCAGGGCTGTTGACTTACCCCTGCTTGACTGGTTTGTTCTTGTTCACATCGATGGTGGTGATGGAATGCTTGGCGCCAGACTGCACCTCCCATTCAACCTTCCACTGAGCGCTCTTCGAGTTGGTTTGGAGCAGGTTCACCCCCTTTTTAGCTTTGACCCTGCAGGAAATGGCAAGAGAAAAAAAATGGAAGAGGTCAATTTTATTGCAGGGGATGATTTATGTGCAAGGTCAGAGGTGAATCCCCTCTCTGTGCTGCAGACCTCCTCCCTGTATTGCGTCATGGCAAAAGCAATTCCACAGATGAATCAATAACAGAGATGAATGAAGATGATAGCGCAATGATACATGAGAGCAGAAAGCTAGGACTGCTTCAGGTCAGAGTGCTCACTAACACTTTCTGCAAAATCAAATCTACAAAGCTTTTTACTGAACCAACTGGGCATTTATACAGTATTAACTAAAAAAAACACCTGAAAGCTTCCAAATTCAGTTCACCTGCTTTTCGAAAACATTCATACACACAATTAAGATTGTACTGAACTGTATTTCACATTAAAACAAACTAAACCATTTTTAAAATTCTAAAATTCTGTGATTGATTCTCATGTGCAATCTCCCCTTCTTAGCCCTTAGCTCCTCGGGGAAAAACATACTTTATAGGTAGGTCAAGGGCACCAACAGAACACGAGCCCTCGAGTTGATTTTTTTTTTTTTTTTTTTTTCTTAGGGAC
>VUQI01060290.1:11686-23220 GCA_015106735.1 Paratilapia polleni | reverse complement strand
TTTCGCTTCAGGACATTGCAACAAGGGAGAATGTTTGAACCTGTAAACCACTCATACTCTCTGCTGCCTCTTAATATTTCAGGTATTCACATTAAAAGGGCTAGAACTTAAATGTACTGAGTGGAGTATTGTGAACAATGCAATGTTTTATTGCAGTGTTCACAATAAAAATATTTTGATATTTTCCATGAATACATTCACAATACTTACATGTACTAGATGTACAAGAGTTCACTTGATGAATATTGAAGAACTTTACATAGTTCTGTAAACACAAATCAAATCGTTCTCTTACACCCCTTCTCCCCATCTCTAAAATTATTCTACATAACCACCGAAAGGGGAAAGAAGTAATAGGAGTAAATGTAATCTGCATATGCTGCATGTGTGCATCTTCCAAACATCTACATCCACACTCCCACTCACAAGCCTATACATGCATGGCTGCACCAACCAATCTACACATGCACGCACATATGTATACATTCATAACGTTGCAGTGTCTGCAGAGATTTTACACACACTGAACCTGATGTGCATAGGGTATAGACACATAGAAAACAAGCCTATGTAAATGTGCAAAGCTGTAGCAACCTCACATAGATCAGGACACTTTAATGCTGCAGCTACACAAAAACATGCCCCAACATCTGCTCAAGTATGTGCATGCCTACTTGAGCACCTGAAAGTGTTGAAAGGGAAGAGAGAAGAAAACACTTTATACAGTAAACACATAAAGGTTGAATACCATGATCTAGTAAGTCTGATGCAATATGCAACAAGGACTTTTCCCTTTTCTCCATTAAAATGTTTGAATCTGAATTTGAATTATATATCAGTGTTGTGTTATTTAAAGTTTTATCAACTTAATTAGACAAATTTCGTTTATAAATGTTTAAAGTAATGTGATTTCAAGTTGTAGCAGATGTATACTTCAATGTTGCAAGATGACCAGTGTCAAGAACAAAAAAATCATATAGAACTAGGAACATGTGCCTGTGCAGTCAGATTTGCTTTTAAAGGATAGCATGCCTTTCTGGTTTGCTGAGGCTCAGGAGTTAGAGCAGGTCACCAACTAACTGGGAGGTGAATGGTTTGATCCTCAGCTCGTCCGCTTTGCATGCCGAAGTGTCCTTAGGCAAGAATTGGAACCCAAAATTGCCCCTGATGCATACATTGGTGTGTAAGTGTACGTGTCATTGTCCTGGTTTCTTGTTGAGTAGTTGTTGAGTTTTGGTCCTTGTGTGTGTGTCTCTTGTGTTTCCTTGTTTTTCTCTCCCTCTCTTTTGCCTGTCTCCCTTATTTCCACTTCTTGTTTCTTCTTCGTGACTGCTTTTCCTTACAGGTCTCCAGTGACTTAACTTCCTGTCTTTCTCTTCACTCATGTGATTCCCTGATTGTTTCTACCTGATTGTATGCCCCCACCCTCAATAGTTTCATCTGTGCCAGGCCTCTATGTATACGGTCGTACGGTCATGTGTCACCCATCAGTTGTGAGATCGTCTGTTTGCTCTTGTCTGTACACCTCTTATTGCTCCTGCTACTGGTAACCTTTTTGTGGGGATTAAAAAAATAAAAAATAAAAAATCTACCCAGTTGTTACTATTTGTTAATAACTGTAAAAGTTTCAATGAGCTGGGCCTGCCTGGTAGCCAACCCACTTTACCAAGATGGTCCATTAAAGTGTTTACTGAGAGAATTAAAACAAAAAACAAAACAACAACAACAACAAAAAACAAAAAACAAAAAACAATAAAAAAACTAAGAAGCATTTTCTTGCCAGTTATTGTGATTTTTATTTTTAGTTTTTTATTTGGCTACAGAGCCACGCCCAAAATGCTTTCACTGATGTAAGACGGAGAAAAAGAGCTCATTCTTAGACACACAGAGCCACTGGAGATTATTGATCTGATGGTTTCATTTTCATGAAATACAAGACAGAACTGAATTATTAATGTATTTGGCTTTTGTTTGTCTGTTTAATGCCTTCAAGACTATTCATTACTACGTTAGAAAATTTACCCTCAGACACCTGGAAAATACTCTATACTTATAATGGTGATATTTATTTATTCTGATTTTAGGAGGTTGTCACACTGGTTATGAAAAATGTAAGTGTTACTTGCTGCTCTCCTGTTAAAATAAAATTCTGGTTATCTTTATGATTTTTGCCACATTTACAGGAACATACCGTTGTTTTTCTCTTCCCATCATGACATCACTGTAGTTCCACTCCGACAAACAACATCTCTTTCCGGACAAACTCCATGAAAGCATTACCCAAATCATATTTTTCTCCCAAGTGTCTCATTTCCATTTGAAAGTTTGAGGCCCCTGCAACATCTATCAGATCATTGCATCTATTTCTCTGACAGATAAAAATTCTGAAGTCCCGCTGAGGTATTTCCATTTGCTACACCAGCCCGCGCTCAGTGCGTCGACCACTCATCCATGATTTGTGAAAGCAACTGACTTCCAGCTGAAGCTGTTCCTTCCTCTTTAACCGGAATAGGCACACAGCTCATACAGAAATCTGTATTTTAACATTATCCTTCATCAGTATTTAACTGATGATTAATGCAATGTAACCAAACCAATTACAATGATTATCTTATAATGTGTTTAATGATTTTAAATAAGTATTTAAATCTTTAAGGTGCTGGAATAATTTCATACATTCCAAATGTAAGGCAACCTCAAATCCGATAGATTCCCAAAATATCCAACTATAGAGCACTTTAAATTATATTGAGGCTTCAAGTTATGCATGATTAGGTGTGAGACTGCTTTGAGTAACAGGTGTCCACACAGGCAGCCTTTGCTGGTAGCCATCTGCTAGGCTTCACCTCAGTGAACTAAACAGGACCTCTCTACTGTATTTTAGGTGTTGATGCCTTTTAAAGCATTTTTAATGGAATTATCTCATAAATAGTATAGGCTGCTGTGTGGTACAGCCCATCCAAGAAGTCTGTGCTCCAGGTCTTGTGAGTGAAATTTTAGCATTTCATAACAGGAAGCACCTACACAGTCTAGCTCACAAGCTTGTTAGCTTTAGATGATAACTTAGCACTCCACCATCTCACCCGGATCCAAAAAAATAAAAAAATAAATAAAATCATTACATACGAAGCTTTTGTGATCAGCCTCCACAGAAGTGTAATTTTTTGTTAGGCTTCAAATTACTAATACAAAGATCATTCACAAGACCATTTTCTGGCTTGTTTCCTCTGTGCTTAAGTCTGGTTAGACTGAGGCACAAATAGATAAGAGGATCTGGCTTTTTCAGCACTTCTTAATTCCTACCACTTTGCCTGAGATCACCCTTTTTCATACAATCCAGGCTCTACTTCAAACTACAGAATGTATGTCCTTGTTTTTCCCATACTCGCCTCCACAGAAGCAAGGGTCAGGCCTATCCAAAAACAGGGGCCTGGGAGCTGCCTTGGAAGAAAAAGAACACAATGAATTCAGGCATTCTGGCTGTTGTAGCATTTTCCTCTACTGAGAAACAGCAACAGACACAATCCCCTTTCTCTCTTTTCCCTTGTTGTACAGGCCACCAATTTCAAAAATAGCTGCACCTTTCCAAGATGGCCAGGTTTATTGACAACTGGCTGCCCAGCCATGAAAATGTCCTCTAAATTAAGAGAAAAATTGTGGTTCCAATAACAAGAAAAGTGACTGTCAGATGTGAAACCACAATGTCGTGATCTGAAAAAAAAAAAGATACTCACATCCCCCAGAATGTGGTCATATAGCCACACCATTAATTAGATAGTACCTAGATAAAGGCTTAAAGAGCTTACCTACTGTAAGTGCATAACTTTTTGAAATAAATGCGTTAAACTGGATGGCTGTAGCTACAGCACCACTGAGGACACTCAGTCCTTCAGCAACATGAATTGCACACAGTGATAGTGTCTGATGCTCCCTTTTTTTTTTTTTATTTAATCTTTTTACTAGAAAGATTGATCTCCCTGACATCACAAAGGTGCCTGAACATCATTTAAAATTTTGGGTTGAGGTATAAAGGTTAAAGCAAATATTTTGAGCATGAATATCACCCTTAACCATTTAGCGATGTCTGTGACAAACAAATTTTAAGGTCTACTTATAAGCTTGCTCGGAGCTTCCATCTTTGGTTTTTATCAGCAAACAAAACCGTTTGAGACAAGCCCCACTGAATGTGACCTACTGCATGATCACCGGTTACCACGTGGCATGGCTTTCTACACTCCAGCAGGTTCAGTCACTGATAAAATCGAAGGGTGAAAGCTGTGAGAAAGCTAGTAAGTAGATCTTAAGTTGAGATTGTATAAAGTATACTTTGAAAAATATATCTTGGAAAAAAAACATATTGAAATATGACACTTTACTTCCTTTTTTGGTTGGCAGTGCTTGTTGTCTGTGAGTGTGTGTGGGAAGGGCTATATAGAGAATAATAATTCATGAGTACATGAACTGCAATATTGACAACTTCAAGAAAGCGAAGTATTAATCCTTGCATCAAAAATGGGGTTATTTTACGCTCACAGTTTCAAAACATTGTTTCTTGTTATTGCAGCTCCCATTATGTTCTTTCATCAAATCTTCTGCATTAGAGAAAATACAGTAATTATCAGATACGGCGTGTCAAGGGGAGATGAAACAGAAATATGTAACATTTAAGAAACCATCCTGATCGGGCGTGTTGCCTTTGATGTGAGTTGAAAAGGGGAAATGTAATACCCTCCGATGCTCTCTAAATGAGGTGACCCAGTTGCTACTTGATTACTGGGGCTTGTAAAAATACCGATCATAAAAGACGATAATTACTCATTATTGTACTGCAGAACCATTTTCAGTGCATTTCCTGGTATGGATGCAACCCTGATGAGTAACACTTGTATTTGTATTCATTACCTACACTCACCAACAGTGTATAAAAGCCACTACATATTAATCACCTTATGAGAAAGGCCTGCATATTGTGCAGCATCAATGTTTTTCATCAGACAGTCCTTTTCACAGACTTTGGTTCATTTTTGCACCACAAATGAGAGGGGGATGAAGCACTACCCACGGGAGCACCGCATGAATCGAGCTCCCCGTGGAACAGTGTTAATGCTGATTAATGAAAGAGCATTGCAAATGGAAAAGCTGTACGGCAGTAACCAGCAATAATGCACGCCCAAATTCTCAGAATCTGCATGAGCCCTGCTGCTGCTCCTACACAGGAAAAGTGGAGAGGCAGGGTGAGCCACTTCAGCTAAGACAGAGCTATTACTTACTCATTCCACACAGATGCCTTCTGCCATGGCAACACCTATTAGACTAGAGTTGGCTGACGGACTGCTAAACAGGAGAGCTCTTGGTAAACACATTCCAAGCCAGATTTCTGAGCTGCCTGTAAGATCTCCTTGGAGTTATCAAATTTGACTTGTAGTCAGAGGCACAGTGAGCACTGTCCCGAATCCCGAAATGACCACAACGCATAGAGGACGCAGTAATCAATACCACAATGACTTAAGTGGGTGCTTTGTAGTGTTCTTTCAAATAGTGTGGAGGTTACAATCAGCAACAGTGCTATAAACATTAAAATCAGCATTAAGGCAATGCACAACAGGCAAAAACATGCAGTAGTCAGTTCTGAGATTTTGGACTAGTTTGTTTCCAAAACAGGCATCTCAGACTAGTGGAAAGAAAATGTCCAAAATGCACAGTTAGATGTTTATTTTATTACACTTTGTATGGTGGACAGCATTTGTAAAACATTTGCATATTTTAAATGTACAATTTTATAAAACTTAAGCAAAAAATTATTATTATTATTATTATTATTATTATTATTATAGGCTGGATTTAGCCAATAGTGATATTTCTGTGTTGGTGAAATATGTAAATTAGAACGTGTTCGGATAGATAATTTGCATATTTAAACATCTTTTAAATCATTATTCAAATTTTTTTATCTTGTTTACCCATGTCTCACCCAAATGTATCCGTTATTCTCATTACTTTTCACTTCTTCACAGCTTGCTTTGCATTGTATCTATTGTGCGCCTGAGAGTTTGGACTGTTCTCCACTGGGAATGGAGACCTATGTCTTCCTGACCCATTTATGACCCTTGCTGCTAGAAATCATGTCAACTCCTTTGCTACACACTGCAATTTATTCAAGCTGGCTGATGTTAATAAATAAAATATGCAAACCAGGATTAAATCATAGTTCACAAGTCTTTAATTTTTCTTTAATGGCCCTCTTAAAGAGTATTTATTGAAGACATTTGAACAAAATGTCCCCACGGGCAGAGAAGTCACAAAAGCGGGATTTTTTTTTTTCCTACAGCTTAATGAGATGGGCTGTAAGAAAAATGCATTTTTAGACGTTCTTTAAATGTCTACATTGACATACAATTTTAATGCCGTAGTCTAGAGATCAGCCTACTTGAATCTGACTGTTCAGTGCAAAAGGGTCATTCAGCACAAATCAAAGAAAGGAGTCTGGATACAGCAGGGATGTGCAAACATGATAAAATTCCTTCTATTGTTGGGATGTAGGACAATAACATATACCAACACATGTCATCGAGAGTTAATGTGTTTAAAAGGCTGCTGGTGTGTGGGTGTACACTGAAAACAACAGGCTTGTGTGCTTTGATATGCACAGTAAGACATATGCCTTAATGATAACAGTGCTGACTTGAAAGATGCCCACTTTTAAGCACTATAACAGCCCACATGCTCAACAACATGTTCGGTATCACGTTGTTTCCCCTGAAGAAGAAGGTATTGACCTATATACATTTCACTTCATAAGAATATGTATTGAGGGCGATGTTAAAGGATCAGCCTAAATGTGGGAAGCAATGAATTCATGTTTTTCTGCTCATTGTTTTCTTTGTCGTTTGATACTGAGAACACAATAAGCAGCATTACCAGAATGGTAAAGTTAACAGCGTGACAAAAAGCTACAATATTCTACTGCAGCTTTGCAGCCGCTAGGTCACATATGAACTTTCATGACAAGTGACACAATTTTAAATAAATGATGTATGTGCAGTACTGTGAAAACGTCTTCAGCCACCCTTCATTTCTTTATATTTTGCTTCCAAGAAGCCAGACTTTCTTGTATTTCTTTTTTTAAGTGGTCTTCTCCAGACTTTCTGAAGGTCTTTCAAAGTTCTTCTTTGGACATTGGCTGCTTTTTCACTCATTTTCAGTCCAGTGCTTGACCTTACCATTTTCAGAGGAATGGTTTTTTTTTTTGTTTGTTTGTTAAGCCACTTAACACTGACCTATGCATCATTCAAGCATAAAAGAAAGATGTGATCAACCACAGTCAATTTATGGGGGGATCACTTTTTGACACAGGGCCATGTAGGGTTGGATTCTTTGTTTGTGTTTACTTGTGTTATCTTTGTCTAATATTTAAATTTGTTTGATGACCTGAAACATTTAAGTGTGACAAACATGCAAAAAAAAAAAAAGAAAAGAAATCAGGAAGTGGGCAAACACTTTTTCACACCACTGTATGAGGTTGATAGCTTTGTCACATCCAAATCAACTTTGCTGTCAATATACTAAAGTACATGATAGCGTATACACACTGATCTTTCAGTTGCATTACAGGGTACATCACACATACACATTGACTGAACCATAACAGTGCATGATGGTATGTAGATTATCATAATGTCTCTGCTAATAATCTCCTGCAGAGAAACTTAAAGTTACATTTAAATAACACTGTATGGCATAATTGGTTAGTACGCTATAATACTGTCAAGTTGCTCTGGCTAGACCAAAAAGAAGCCTCAATGGCTTTAATCGTCAGTATGTGCACAGACTGGTTTGCTGCTTATTAAAACTCCACTTTAATTGCAATAGATACACTTGTGAATATGCAGATATTTGCCAAAAGCAGCAATTTTAGAACGTGCCAAAAAAAATTACATTGCGAGTACACCTCCAGACCTAAGGTCAGGTGGCTATTGGGAGCCAATCCCCACACACAGCTGTACTGATGTAAGATCACTGAATACCCTTTTAGAGAACAACATTAAACTAGACACCAACTTTAAAAGTGATGTTTCCTCAGTATGTCAATTTTCCACCATGGGCTGCTCCGGGGACCTTCCTTTAACTTCCTAAAAATGTCAATAACCACTTACAAATTTCCCTGGCACTGTAACGCTTCCCTTGCTATACACCACAACTCTCCAGCGACAATCACAGCTTCACTCTTGGAACACAGGCAATAATCTTATCAATCATCTCAAACACTTTGATATCTACGGTGTCTGTCTTCACTAGTAAACAGCTTTGAGATTTTCTCGACAGCATCACAGACACATACAGCTGGAAAGCCAGACGGCAGTGTGAAACCTGCCAGGGACAGACTGTTTAATGGGAGTCTCCAAAAATTAGAATATGAGAAGCTGGGGAAATATCACAGAGCAGATACATATTTGAAACCGCAGCTGCTGGTTTGCACATGCTGAGCTGATTCATTTCTTCCATGTGAAAATGAGTAATGCAGTGCAGTGATAAATATGACTTTTAAAAAGTATGGCATAGTTAACAACAGAGCATTCCTTGTTGTTCACACCCCCCAAATCTTCCTTAAACACAACACACAAACCAAAATCCAACAGTAAGTGCTTGCTTTTTTCAGGTTACATCAGCAGTGCTTTGTTCCAGCTCACTGTACTGTGCTCTCTAATTAACACAAAAAAATAAAGTCGCATTCTACAAGAAGAGATGAGTAAGCCAGATAATTATAGCAAAGATCTACCTAAAACATCTATTAACAAATAAGTAACAGATCCCCTCAAACTTGTTACATAACTCTTCGTAGTCGCTCTAGTCATCATTTTCTAACATTTGAAAACACTTGTAAGAGATGGTTGGGATTGGAGAGAATAAGAAAGGGGGAATAAATGGAAATAAAGTGCTTTTAAAGCATATGGCTGGCATTAAAATGTTAAATTGGTTCAGTCTAAAGATCAATATTTATTAAAAAAAACAAAACAAATCGCATTTATAGTCTCTTTTCCAGAGGGTCAGTAATTCTTTAAAACAGCTGGCCGCTCACACTTTTTAAAAGTGCATTTTTCGGGGGGCTGTTTTTAGCCACAGATTAACAAACCTTTGGCTCTTCACAGAGTCCGATCTAATCTCTGGGACTCGAAGGAACTCTGGTGGCCACACTGCTTTCAAAGTAGAAATTGAGCATACTGTTACTTCAGCTGATACCCTTCCACAAATCAAATCAAATATAAGCTGCCTACAGTCAGAATCAGAATCAGAATCAGAATTATTTTTATTGCCAAGTTTGTACACAAACGAGGAATTTGTCTTGGTGTCATGGTGCAATACAGTGGTACAGAAGTGGAATATATGGAATTTTCAATATATACATATATATATATAAATAAATATAAATATAAATACACAATATATACTAAGTGCCTACAGATATTTAAGAAATTAAGACATATGTAAAGGTTATGGATAGGAAGGGGTCAGAAGTGCAAAATGTAAGTAGAACATGAAAAATTACGACAGTTCCAGGAAACTCAACACAATCTGAATTCTGGCGCTCATCGGAAGTCACACAAGGTTCCTTTGAAGAACATAAGTGTTTCTGGACCTTTCGCGTGTTAGGCGAACGTGATAACCACTACACTACAGAAACTACTTCAGTTACTGCATCTGCAAGCTGCTTTGCAACACAACTCCGCCCCAGCCCTTCTTTGTCATCCTACATCTGACTAATCCATTTCATATCTGTTGTCTCCCTGCCTTAGGCTTTCCAAGTATTAGCAAAAATCAATTAACAGAGACAAAAATAACATCTTCCTTTTACTATAGTGGTCCTCACTGCAGTTTTGTTTGGACTGGAGGAAAAGACTGTGAGCTTTGGCAACATAAACAGCGCATACCAGTAGAATCAATTAAATAATGGTTTGGGTCTTAACATCATAGCACAAAGTCCTCAAAACAAGGAATCTCATGATCTAAATGATGATACAAATCCATCATGCCCAGCAGGTGCTGTACAATCACAACAAGGTGGTAAAAAGTCTTTAAACTGTTTCCCGCCCCTTTAAGTTTTTACTTTGCAGCTGATGTTACAGCTTGTGGCTTGTTGTGAGTGAAAACTGTCACAAGACCTTAGGGATCACAGAAGCAGAAAATGAAGTATATTGTGACACTTCATGCCTGAACACGGGCATAATCTGTTTCTTCATCACATCCAAAGGCTGCCCAAACATGTGTAACAGACATATGCACTGGGAGAGGACCTTTCTTTTCTCCACTGGATTAAACACCGACTGGTTGCAGACATTTCCCCCCTGTGGCTGTGAATGACAGAGGTGCTCCCATTTTACCTCACCTTATAATGTTCTTCTTCTGAGAGCCACACCTAAACTATAAACTAGAGGCATCACTTTACAGTCAAAATCTTTCTATATAAAAACACACATCAGTGAAAAATAATCAGTGATGTGGTACATAGTAATTTCTTCCGTATAAAGAAAAGCAGGCCAGGAAAATGTTCTACTTAAAAAACTGGAATTTAAACTAAAGCGTCAGTGTGTCGTAAAGCAGCATAAGCTCCAAGCATAGTTGGGAATTAAATAATCTTGCCCAGCTCTTTTATTTTTGTATTGGCTTTGTAAATAGTGCTACGGTGATGAAACATTTTTTTTGAATCTGCAAACATAAAAGCAGTGCTTTTTAAACCCAGCCTGTAATGCTTTCATCTTGCCAAATTAAAAATCACTGCTGAAAAATGTAGTAAGATATTTCAAAAAATGTCATGACTGATGATGACATATTACACCACATGGGTAGGGTTATTTTCAATCCTTTATTCTGCTGAGATTTCATATAAATTGGAACTGAAAAGGAAACTTCATAATGTGGTGCTTAAAGAATGAGTTTATTACAGTCTTACTTTTATAGTTTAACCACCATTCCTATTTCTAACAATAACACTGTCGTTGTTTACCGGAGTAGCACAGGGTAAATGAGGGATTGCGACATTTTGTGAGCCCTGGTGGACATCATTGTAATGATGTTACTACCCACCGTTTTCTGTGCTTCAAATACAACTCCCAGCTCTGCTTATTGCATTACACTGGGGGCTGACTACAATTCCCTTGAAAAATTAGCAAATGGAACGACCAAGACCTCCCTCTTTGTCTGCCAGCTCCAGACAGATTGGACTCTGGTATTTGGCATTCGCAAGTGGCATGTTATGCTGCCGAGCGGGACATAGTAAACAAACATTTGATCACGGATGGTGTGACAACAGCCCACGGAACGCTTGTACTGCCACCACTGGTGAACGAAACCCTGATGGATAGAGTCAGGCTTCACGGCTGTCCCGTTAGCGATGCACAGATGAAGGCAGAAAAGTAAATAAACAACTAAAATGTCAGCACTTGAATGTCTCAGAGGCATTAGCCGCGCTCCCTTTTGCATTAAAGCAGAAATGGGGCCTCTTCTCAACAGCCAAATTTGGCCAGCGTAGCCGTTCAGCA